>JAHKKF010494139.1:0-19872 GCA_019740295.1 Labeo calbasu | reverse complement strand
AGAATAAAGTCAAGATATTTTGAGAATAAAGTCAAGATATTTCGAGAATACAGTCAAAATTGAAAATGAAGAAATATTTTGAGAATAAAGTCAAAATTATGAGAATAAAGTTGAAATATTTTGAGAATATCGTCAAAATGATGACAATAAAGGCAAAATATTTGAGAATAAAGTCAAAATTACAACAAAGTCAAAATATTTGACGATAAGTCAAAATTACGAGAATAAAGTTGAAATATTTAGAGAATATCGTCAAAATTACGACAATAAAGTCAACATATTTAGAGAATAAAATCAAAATTACAACAGTCAAAATATTTTGAGAAAGTCAAAATTACGAGAACAGTCAAAATATTTTGACCATAAAGTCAAAATATTTTGATAATAAAGTCGAAATTATGAGAATAAAGTTGAAATATTTTGAGAATAAAGTTGAAATTCAGAATAAAGAAATATTTTTAGAATAAAGTCAAAATTATGACAATAAAGTCAAAATGTTTGAGAACAAAGTCAAAACCACGAGAACAAAGTTGAAATATTTAGAGAATAAAATCAAAATTACGCCAATAAAGTCAAAATATTTGAGAATAAAGTCAAAACTATGACAATAAAGTTGAAATATTTAGAGAACCAAATCAAAATTACGCCAATAAAGTCAAAATATTTAGAGAATAAAATCAAAATTACAACAATAAAGTCAAAATATTTTGAGGAAGTCAAAATTACGAGAACACAGTCAAAATATTTTGAGAATAAAGTCGAAATTATGAGAATAAAGTTGAAATATTTTGAGAATAAAGTTGAAATTCAGAATAAAGAAATATTTTGAGAATAAAGTCAAAATTACGAAAATAAAGTTGAAATATTTTTAGAATAAAGTCAAAATTATGACAATAAAGTCAAAATATTTGAGAACAAAGTCAAAACTACGAGAATAAAGTTGAAATATTTAGAGAATAAAATCCGAATTACAACAAAGTCAAAATATTTAAGAATAAAGTCAAAACTACGAGAATAAAGTTGAAATATTTAGAGAATAAAATCCGAATTACAACAAAGTCAAAATATTTAGAGAATAAAGTCAAAATTACAACAATAAAGTCAAAATATTTTGAGAAAGTCAAAATTATGAGAATAGAGTGAATGGGTGCCGTCAGAACGAGAGTCCAAACAACTGATTAAAACATCACAATAATCCACAAGTACTCAGCACGACTCCAGTCAATTAATTATTGTTTTGTGAAATGAAAAGCTGCATGTTTAAAAGAAACAAATCTATCATGAATGTGTTTTAACTTCAAACCATCACTTCTGGCCACAATATGAATTAATTAATTGAGTTAAAAAGTCCATCCCCTGTTGTCCTCTCACATCAAAATCTTCCCTGTGTTCTGATGGTTGCCCAAACCAATAGTCCTGCCTCAGTTTCACACATTTACATACCCAAAATAACCTAGATTGAGGAATACAACAAGCGTTTTATCCTAAATGACAAATGACAACAAAACGATTCTACAAAGCAAATGATCTTAAACAAAGCAATTTATCCTCATACCACGGATTGAGTCAATGACACCAGTTGGGATGTTCAGACAGTTTTTTTAATGACAAAACTATGCCAGATTTGACAAACGTGTCTCTTAGTAGTGAGCAGCATCCATTTATCCAACAGATGTTGACACAAAGATCTAAGAGATAGGCTGTTGCTGAGAGAATTGGATGTGAAAAGTAGATTCAAGTCAAGGCAATTTTCATTCCCTAGCCTGTTCACTTCTGATAGAGGTTACAGAGTCAAGGTTTAAACAGATGTGGGTACATGGCATGCAAATGTAAACAAACACTGGTACATATTGTGGATGAATATTTATCAGAACACGGGATGAAACCTGAAGACATGAGCGGAAACAAGGGCTCAGTTAAACACAAAACGAACAAAAAAGAAGTGATTTATAAATTGCAGCAAGAACTTTGACACTCAAGAAAATTGATTTAAACATTTCCACTCATGTCAAAGCTTTAAAAATGAAAACATCTAATGATGCATTTACTCTGAAATTAAATGAGTTCCTTGATAATCCTGAAGTGAGGCGGAAAAGAAAACGTACAGCACATTTTCACCTAAATTGCTCTTTTAGCCTGCAGACATTATTTTCCAGTTTTTCTTAATTTAGTTCTCAATGACTGCGCTTGGGGGCTAAACTAACACCAGAAGATCTTCTGTCCTACGGTTCACCATTTAAGCATGGTTAATGTTCCTCTTTGTGCTACTAAATTTACCAAGGTTTCCATGTTCAAAACACATTAAGTTTTATGTGACAGATGCTGTCGAATGCCGTATATGAAATATGCTGGTTTGGTGCAGGATTGGTGCAAACTGCTGTCCCACAACCAAAAAACCCATTTAAAAAGCTTTTAAGTATTCAAATATTAGATGGTTACTAAGATCCTTTTAGTATCTACTGAAACCCACAATAATATTTAAAATATCAGTAATATATTAGCTTAATATATATAAAATCATCATTTATTGTGTACTATCAACTGGGAGGTGGCTGTCCCGAACCCAAACCCCTAAAATTCCACTTATGAAAATCATATTGAAATCATTTTTGCATTTTATTCCACTGTTGTTTTTAAAAATATGTTTTTGATTTTTTTAAGTTAAGTAAAAAAAATATACATTTTATACTGTATTTGCAATTTATGAAACTTTATGTACAAAAATGTGTCCAGCATTTTCATGTCACTACCAAAACAGTTGTTTTACTCCATTGGCTGAAAATGATTTTAACTACACCCTTATATTTATGCTTAGGAAATATTTATGTGTCACTCTCTCTCATATGGTGAGTAGATATCCCCCATTATTTTGAGGTAAATGTGTTCAAAAGTATGATGTCACTACCGAACACCATTTTTCTATAATTAAACACTGTTTTTTGCGAGTTTTTCCATAACATTAACATTTATATGTTTACAACTCATTGAGCTAGGTTCAAAAGAATCTAAATTGTCACTACCGAAATAGTCATGACTGAAACATTTGGTGAAGTTTCGGTAGTGACATCTTTGTTTTTTTGGTGTTATCCCATAAAATTGTCACTACCGTAACAGTCACAACCAAAACATGTCATCATTGTTTCTGTAGTGACAAAAGGGAACACATAATTCTTTATTTGGGGGAATAAACAAACTTTTAGTACAGTTATGCAATTTTTTGGTATTTTAGAATGTTTATGCAAGTTATAATTCTGTAATATGATGTGGTTGTCACCAAAACATTACCGTCACTACCAAAATATGGGATGTTTTGTCAAAAATAAAGTATACTGAATGATCAGCTAAGATGCTGTGATAGTGTTTGGTTCAGTGTATACTCAAACTAATGAATCCTGATAGTTTGAAATCAGTATTATCAACTTTTTGCCTTTTACAAAGAAAATTTGGATTCAAAATACAACAAATCTCAAATCGCACTTAAAATATTGTTAAAAATGTAATTGTTATTGATTTGCCTCTGAAAAAAATGTAATAAAATAGCAAAAGATATATTTACCATACAGATGTAGCCAAAATCTTAATAGGTCAATATAACCTTTCTAATTAAATTATATTTTACTGTGTTTCGGTAGTGACAATTTTGGGGAGAGGACAATATTACAAAACTTTCTTAAACTTTCTTATTTCTCTACAATATGAGAAATAACTGCACAATTACTAGAAATGTGGAATGTGTAGGCTACCTTGGACATTTTACATTTTGCATGCATACAAAATTTGTGGAAAAAACAATTTCCAAGATGTTTCCAACTCTGACTTTGAATCAGTTCTGTAGAATGGGCCATAAAACAGGTTTGATTTATCTATAGTTGTTAATAACAAACAAAAAACACATTTATAGTAATGGATTTACCATGGAACTCAAGTGGGCAAGACATTCTGGAAAACTTAAAGGCTGAAATGTGAAGATTGTACATGTAAAAAATCTATACTAATTATGTTCTAAGAAAAATTGTTTTCTTGTCGATACAGTTAGCAGAAAATGAACACTTTTATTCACCAGGGATGCAGAAAATTGATCAAAAGTGACAGTAAAGACATTTAGAATGTTGCAAAAATAATCTTTTTCAAATAAATGTTCTTTAGAATTTTCTGTTGATCAAGGAATCCTGAAGTAACACTTTTCCTGCAAAAATATTAAGTGGCACAACTGTTCAACACTGATAATAGGAAATGTTTCTTGACCAGCAAATCAGTATTTTAGAAAGATATGAAGGATCATGTGACACTGTTATGCCTACTGAAAATTCAGCTTTTTTATACACTAAAATAGAAAACCTGAATTGTAAAAATAAATGCAGCCTTGGTGAGCATATAGGAGACTACTTCAATATTACAAAAATCATGGACTAAAAATCTACAATGCAGAGCAATGTCAGGCCATCCAATGAGACCATGTAAAATTGTCAAATGGGAAAAGCGGACAGATTAACTTTAAAAGAGAGCCTAGGAAATCTAATGAAGCACAATGGCTTGTTTGTATTAAATAAATGCATAACACCAAACTAAATAGTTTTGCGTAAATGGCTTGTGCAGTGAGCTCAGCGCTCACAGTGGAGACTCATTATCTGGGGAAACAAGAGGTCATTAGTTAACACAGAAATATCCGTTCCCCTCTCAGTAACGCTGCTCTTACTGCGGCCAGCGATCGCATGTGCTCTTTTCACACTGCCTACTCAAAGCCAGCAGACGCCCGAGGGTTTTGTTGTTTCTAAGAGAGTTTGTACTCCCATGCGGTCTGCTGATCACAGCGTAGGTGTGTGAGTGTAAATGTGCGTCAGAGCAAGAGGGAGATCCGACTTCTGCGGCGCAGTGACCCATTTACCTGTTGTAACCCAAATTGCTTTTTAAAGACAGGAGATGAATGGGGACTGAGAGAGAGAATGAGAGCGAGAGAGAGCATCAGACAGTAACGCCATGCCAGAGTGGCAGAAAGCAAATTACAGTTAAATGTACTGCAAAGTGTTACATTTGCCCACTTGTGCGGGGTCGTTTCATTTTTCTGAAAGTGCCAAAAATTGCAGCATTGTTCTCTGTTTCATATGTTTTTTGCTTTAATCTACACCAAACACTTTCTCGATCCAGCCAAACCTGTTGAAACTCCCACTTGGATCAACCAATATGATGACTCACACACATACAAGTGGAATAGTTCAACGAAAAATCTGTCAGTATTCACTCACCCTCATGTCGTTCCAGATTTCTTTCTTCTGTCGAAGACAAAAATGAATTTCTGAAGAACATCCAGGCCACTCTTTTCAATATAAATGAATAAAAACTGGATCTGTCAAGCTTCAAAAAGACACAAAAGAAAGTAGTTTCATTCTGAAGTCATGCGACAGAAATTAAAGTTTTTATTCATTGAAAATATTCCAGGCTTTATCTATTTTGACCAAATTGACTCAAAACAAGGGTTGCGCTTCTCAAAGTCGATCGTGGAGATGAACAAACGCAGAGTTGTGGTTGAATCATTCAGAGTGGTTTTGGGAACTAGATCCAATTCACTGGAAAGATTTGATTCAAATGAACAATTAGTTCACAAATTAGAGCAATTAGTTTAGCTGTCACTAATGATTATTTTGGTAACTGAGTAATCAAGCGATTATTCTGATTAATCGAGTATTCAGACAAATATAATTCATTTTTTGAGGTAATAAAAATAGACCTAAGCAAACAATAGCCTTTAAAATTACTTAAAATACATATATAATAGCAATGAGGCAATAATAATCAGTTTAAATAAAGAATCAAAAGCAAGTAATCGAGTATCTGGACAATTATAATTAATTTTCTGAGGTAATAAAAACAGACCTAAGCAAACAATAGCCTTTAAAATTGCTTAAACTACATATAGCAATGAGGCAATAAAAACTGGTTTAAATAAAGCATCAAAAACAAGTAATCAATAATCGGACAATTATAATTAATTTTTGGGGTGTTAAAAATTGACCTAAGCAAATAATAGCCTTTAAAAGTATTTAAAATACATATATAATAGCAATGAGGAAATAATAACTTGTTTAAATAAAGTATCAAAAGCAGGTAATCGAGTAATCTGACGATTTTAATTAATTTTTTGAGGTGATGAAAAAATAGACCTAAGCAAACATAGCCTTTAAAATTGCTTAAAATACATATAGTAATGAGGCAATAATAACTGGTTTAAATAAAGTATCAAAAACAACTAATCGAGTAATCTGACAATTATAATACATTTTTTGAGGTGATAAAAACAGACCTAAGCAAATAATAGCCTTTAAAAGTATTTAAAATACATATATAATAGCAATGAGGAAATAATAACTTGTTTAAATAAAGTATCAAAAGCAAGTAATCGAGTATTCGGTTATGGATCGGACAATTCTAATTCATTTTTTGAGGTAATAATAATAGACCTAAGCAAACAATAGCCTTTAAAATAACTTAAAATACATATAGCAATGAGGCAATAATAATTGGTTCAAATAAAGTATCAAAAGCAAGTAATCATATGGTTTTATTGAACAAAATTGTTAACATACATAATAAATTATAAACAAGATAACTAACGTACATTATGAATTACATCAAAGGCCTGCAGAGGGCGCCAATGGCCTGACGACTGTTTTTACACTTCACTGCGCAATCTAATCATTTTTAAAATATTGATTAAACAACATTTAATTAAAATGTCCACTTAATCGTTAATATTTAACTATTTCTTAAAACAGAAATCCTACAGCCACTGTAATTTCTTGAACATGTAGACAATCAAAACATGTAAACTCAGAGTGTGGGTTTAAGCTTTTATTTAGAAATCAGATGAACAGTTAGCATATTCATAAAGATAATTATGTATTTTCCTTTTTTGGCATAGGTTTATAAATGATTTACCTTATAAATCCGATAGAATGGTGCACATTGTTCTCAAATTAACGCTATAACCAATGAGAAGGTCCGCACTTCCGGTATTTTGCCAGTTACTCCAAAGTTTTTAAACTGAGTACTCAAATTTAATCGACTAATCGTGACAGTCCTACTTAAATATAAGTCTGTTTCTCAAACGAAACCTTAATAAGCTTTAGAACACTTGGAATATAGCACACAAGCGTACTTTTATGTGCTTTTTCGCCATTTCAGAACTGACCTCATTTACTTTCATATTAAATAGAGTAGGCTGGACTCACCTTTTGTTCCACAGAACAAAATAGTCAAACAGGTTTGAAAATCTGATGGTAAATAAACTGAATTTTCATTCTGAGGAGAATATTTCTTTAACTGCTCTTTCATAGAGACTATGACCCATATTTCTCCTCACAAACTCATTAATTAGCGGTGACGTTCGTGCCTATTCTTGGGGGAAAACAAGACAATGAATTAACAGGGCTGGCAAAATATAAGTCTGCTTCAGCGGAGCAGAAAGGTCACGGCTGCCCCTCGTCCGTCATTCTGACGGGAGCTAAACAAGAGAGTAAATAACCGTCCTTTACCTGCTCCTAATCACCACATGAGGAAGTCATCGAGGAGAGGAGGGCAGGCAGCAGGCTGCAACACGACGCCACCTAGTGGAAGATACCGGAAGTGACCAGGGCTGCAGTTTTGCAGAGTCATTTCTGCAGCGTCATTTATGGACGACAGTGAATCAGAATCGGATCAGTTTAGATGGTTAAGTAACATTTGAGAGATTATTTCATAATAATATACTACATTATATTAACAATAATAATATATATTATGTCATAATATATCAGAGAGAACTAGATCTGCATTTCCTGAAATAAATACCAGTTAAAAAAATAAATACATTAAAAATATATATATATAAATAGATCAATAAATGATGGGAGTCGATGGATGATTTAGAAAAGAAAAAAAAAAAAAAAGCAGAAGTTGAATTATACATTAAATATACTACACATCGCATTCTATACATTAAGTGGTTCAGGCTGAATTAATTGCAGAAAATTGTGAATATAAAAAAAAAGAGGAGAGAAAAGCTTGCACTGTAAGCAGTTTAAAAGAAAAATATGAAAAAGGTGAATACAAATACCTTTTTTCCCCTGATTCATACACTTAAGAATGCATAATTACCACACTGTCATTGGCATTGCACTGGACCTTCCCAGAGTTTTGACAGTTTAAATAAAGACCAGCTTTAATGGCTTCTCTCTCCTACATCCAGACACATTCCTCACCTTTCACCCAAACTGTGCCATTTCTCATTATCTTATTAGCACTTCTGCAAGCTCACAATATCTACTCAGCCAGGGCAACGGATACATAGCCTCTTAGATTTTTAAAAGGTCCTGTAGTCAGTAGAAAGTTGTCTTTAGATCGCTTGGTGCAACATAAATAATGAGCATTTGAAGAGTTAGAGCATTTATCATGTATATAAACAAGAGCAGATGAACAATTCAGCATGCATTCAAATGTAAAAACTAGAAGTAGCCAAACTGATTTACCACAAAAAAAAAAAAAAAAAAATCTGCAGTGGGTGTTTGACTCATTCATTAATCAATTCATTATTTTCATGCTGCTCTGGAAACACACAGGACGTCTATTATAATATTCCATTTGTCTACAGCACACCTGGTGAGAAGTGGACCATGGGTGACAAAGATACATGTTATCTAAAAAGACTAAATGAATCATACCATCTTTAAACAACAGACTGTGATTCCAGAAAGCATTTCTCCATGACAACGACGCGGTGAAGACGCAAGAGACGCAGGTGTATTTGAGCTAGAAAACAGGCAGAAAGAAAAGAAAAAGAGGATGGAAATAAATAAAACATGGACCTATGGTCTACTTACTCTATTTAGTATGGAAGCCCGTTTCGGTACTGAATAAAAAAAAGGTAATTGTGGCTTTTTATCTCACAAATGAGAATTTGCATCTCGAAATTCTGACTTTTTTTCGCAAATGCAAGTTTGCATCTTGCAATTCTAACTTTTTTCACAAATGCAAGTTTATATGTCACAATTCCGACTTTTTTTCCTCGCAAATACGACTTTGCATCTAGCAATTCCGACTTTTTTCACAAACGCGAGTTTGCATCTCGCAGTTCCAACTTTTTTTTCGCAAATGCGAGTTTGCATCTTGCAATTCTAACTTTTTTTTCCCCAAATACGAGTTTATATCTCACAATTCCGACTTTTTTTCATGCAAATGCGAGTTTGCATCTTGGAATTCCGACTTTCTTTCTTGCAAATGCAAGTTTGCATCTTGCAATTTTAACCTTTTCCGCAAATGCAAGTTTATATCTCACAATTCCGACTTTTTTTTTTTTTTTGCAAATGCGAGTTTGCATCTCGGAATTCCGACTTTTTTCTCACAAATGCGAGTTTGCATCTCGCAATTCCAACTTTTTTTCTCACAAATGCGAGTTTGCATCTCGCAATGCCAACTTTTTTTCTCACAAATGCGAGTTTGCATCTCGCAATTCCAACTTTTTTTCTCGCAAATGCGAGATTGCATCTCGCAATTCCGACTTTTTTTCTTGCAAATGCAAGTTTGCATCTTGCAATTTTAACTTTTTTCGCAAATGCAAGTTTATATCTCACAATTCCGACTTTTTTCTTGCTAATGCGAGTTTGCATCTCGGAATTCCGACTTTTTTCTCGCAAATGCGAGTTTGCATCTTCCAATTCTAACTTTTTCGCAAATGCAAGTTTATATCTCACAATTCCGAATTTTTTTTTTCTCGCAAATGCGAGTTTGCATCTCGAAATTCCGACTTTTTTTCTTGCAAATGCAAGTTTGCATCTTGCAATTTTAACTTTTTTCACAAATGCAAGTTTATATCTCACAATTCCGACTTTTTTTTTTGCAAATGCGAGTTTGCATCTCAAAATTCCGACTTTTTTCTCGCAAATGCCAGTTCGCATCTCGCAATTCTGACTTTTTTTTTTTCCGCAAATGCGAGTTCACACCTCGCAATTCTGACTTTTTTCCCTTATAATTCTGATTTGTTTTCTCACAAATGTTAGATTGCATCTCTAAATTCTGACTTTTTTCTCGCAATTGCGAGTTTATCCCACAATTCTGAAAAGTCAAAAACAGCATAAATTGTCAAAAACACAATTGAAATGACTATTTTAATCATTTAAAATGTAATTTATTCCTGTGATTGCAAAGCTGAATTTTCCCCAGTCACATGATCTTTCAGAAATAGAAATATATATGAGGTGCTTCAGTTGATCAAAAAAATAGCAGCATATTATAAAATTAAAGCAACATAAAAAAGTTCATTCTTTAAAATAAAACAGCTGTATATATTGCAAGTTCTCACAAACAGATTCTCCAATATTCATTGTTTTGGGAAAATAAAAACAACTCTCACCGCTTAAGAGACAAACTCAGCCAATTGTGTTTCATAAGTTTATTCTTTGCAAAGAAGGTCAGACAATCATACAGAAACACAGGTTACTGCAGAGTGCGACCAAGAAGGGAGGGCTCACTCCAACTTATATCTCCTCCCCAGCCTTCAAGGTTACATCTCCTAACTGGTAACTTTCCACACATGGTAAGATTCAGATAAATACATTCTGCTACGTCATACTCCCAAGATTCAAAACCTTATATTTAGGGCCCCAATACCCTTCTCTCACATCATCCTCACAGCAGGTTTAGATAAAGCAGACACTTACACAATACTCCATAAGCACATAAAATAAGTAAAATGAATTTTCTTCCACACCGAAACTAGTGAAACACTTGACTGCTGACCCTTGACCCTAAACCCAGTGCAGCTGCACACTTCAGTGCATGTGATACATAGGACGTTTGTTCATCATGTGTGATTATCTTCTCGTTCTCACTTTACAAAACTCATTTGGAAGTGTTTTGTCTTCATTATGTGTCTGAGTGCATTAAATCTCACATGCAGCAGCCTGCTGAGGCGGTCTTGCTCAAACTTGGCATCGAGCAATGATTGAAGACGGCAGCGTCCACATTAGGCAGAAAAACCACGGACTTGGAGCCGAATCCCATAATTCATCCTCATAATTACCACCGGGCACACGGCTCCTGGAGTGCAGCGTACAGCAGACAGGGTAAAACGTGAGCTGCCCAGCATTATGCAACATATGCAAATAAACAAATATTTCAAACGTTTCAGCGGTCTTTGAAGACTGGAAGTCAAGACAAAAGCAAAACAGTTTATTAGGAATCAGCATCTTAAGACGTTTGGAGAATGACACTAGATTCTCCCATCAAATGCATATTCTCATTGTGCTTTGCAGATGTCCATACTGTGGTTTCTTTCACTTTGGAAACAAACTGACCCTATATATACACAACCAATGCTGATAACCTAAGTGCATTGTTTTTAGCATAGTTTTACAACAGATTTAAGTGACACTATTGGCACACAGCACTATGACCGTTCCAGAAGATTCGAAAACAATGGCCTGACAGCAAATCTCCAAATTAACGTCAGTCACGGCGACACAAACAAAACTCAAACGGTACCTCACACATACATATTAGTCAATACTGGCATTGTGGTTAGACTGTTAATCATTTTTGGACCATTACCGAACTCCCATTGTCTAGTATGGCTAGTATTAAGGTTAAAAGGCACTACTGGTATCATACAGCAATTTTTAACAACAAAAACAAGAAATATAAAAATATTGCATTGATAGGCTTGCTTTTTTGATCACATGCAGCTAGAGGTATGGTTAACTCAGACACATTCGGTATGATATACAACGCTGGTTACTTGATCACTCATGAAACAGCTAAGTTGTGGGACAAATCGACTTGCCAAACGGTCTTGAGAGGTTTAAATGAAACAAAAAGTTGACATCAGTTATCTGAGCTTACAAATAGAGAACTCTACGTTCAATATCACTTTCTTTTCTGTAACTCCAAGTCATTATTTTACTCTTTTTTGCTACTTTCATTGACAGAAGAAAGAATCAAGCTTACATACAATCCAATCTAACTGTTTGTAAAGACAAGGTTGTAGCTGATTGTCTTAGTGGAATTTCGTCCTCTATTGACTAACCGGTAATTCAAGATGGAGTAAAGATAACGCTTGGCAATCAAAAGAGTGCATAGTCAGCATGAAACTTCACAGATACTCTGGGATTGTCTTGAGTTACTGCTCAAATGCAAGACCACGTATTATTTTAACCCAATGCCATCTTGAAACTTCCAGAGCAACTGATGTTTTCTTTGGATTTTTGTATGAGAGGAGAGGAAAAAGCTTGTGTAAATACACAAAATACTCGGTTCCTGCCCCTCAAGGCCTGGATGTACTTGTGTGACTGGAATGTGTACAAAAGGCCAAACCCCATATCACGGGAGTGTCAGTTTTTGTTCACTGCCATGCTGAGATCTAGGTCAGTGGTCGGGATGGACAGGTTTCAGCCCTTTTCTTGTGTGGAGGGTTGGAGGACTGTTGGGGCTGGAGGTTTGTGGTGTTTTGGAGGACACAGGTCCAAGGTTTTCCACGTCAGAGCGCACACAGTGCTTGTGAGACCTCTCCAATTCTTCATCCTGGGCATAAGCATCAATATAATCAATTATTTCAATTAGTAGGACTTTTTTGCTTTTTTAATTTGATGTACTGTGTAGACAGTTTTTGAAGGAAGTCTTTTATGCTCACCAAGGTTGCATTTATTTGATCAAAACACAGTAAAACAATAATAGTGAAATATTACTACAATTAAAAAATTCTCTTCAGAGTCACGTGATACTTCAGAAATCATTCTAATATGCTGATATGGTGTTTAAGAAATATGGTGTTTAATATCATGCATTTTTTCTAACAAATATTTATAGCAATCAATTAAAAAAAATTAGTCACACATTTTTTCTAAAATTAATTGCAATTAATCCCACCTAACATTAAAGTTTTTAAATATATTTATATTGTATAATGCAATAATTTCACATTCAATCTCCAAATTAATGTACAAACAACATATTTTTAAGATTTGTTAAATATATTTTTATGAAGGTGAGTATCACTGATACCAATATTACTTGATTAATCACGATTAATCCCACTTAACATTAAAGTTTAAATATACATACACTGTATTTTGCAATAATTTCACATTCAATCTTCAAATTAATGTAGAAACAACATTCGTAATATTTGTTAAATATATTTTTTATGAAGGGGAGTATCACCGTTACCAATATTACTTGATTAATTGCAATTAATCCCACCTAGCATTAAAGTTTTTAAATATACATATACTGTATATTACAATAATTTCACATTCAATCTTTAATGTAGAAACAACATATTTTTAATATTTGTAAATAATTTTATGACTGAAGGTGAATATCTCGGATACCAATATTACTGATGTCTCTAGGATATTGTTCTTTTTCCCCTAATATTTAACCATAGACTAGCCATTCATACAGTATAATTGAGAGCTATCAATTTTAACATTTATTAGACATTCAAAAAATAACAACTTCTAATTTAAGTGAACTTAAAACAACCTTCACATAAACCCATTATTTACTCATGCACTTCAGCAAATATGAAATGTACAGAAATTAAATCATGTTAAATCAACGCTAAATACTAAATTAAATATAGATGAATCCTTAAAGCTGCCGCTCCTAAAGTAATAGTGAATACTGAAACATCTCATTTGACCGGAGTTCAAGGTCATTCTACTGAAGCTCCCTCGTCACCTGTACCATTCCCGTGCTTGTTTGACTAGTGCCTGGCGCTGAAGTGAAGTTGGAGTGCGCGTCAGAAAAGTCTACTGATTGATGTGGTTGTAAAGACATTCTGCGACTAAATAAACGCACTTCTTGTCAAGAAAAAAAAAAAAAAAAAAAAAAAAAAAGAGACAGAAGCAGCAGTTGTGAGTGGGATGGCCAACCATAGCCCCGACCTTCGTTAACTGTGTTAAATATTTTTAACGCCATTAAACTAGAAAAATTAATCACCTGCGTTAACATGCTAATTTTGACAGCACTAGTCTTTACTGTCATTTCTGATCAATTTAATGTGTCCTTGCCTTATACATAAAATTAATGCAAATTAGGACTGTTTTGGTGTAAGAAAAAGTTGACATGGCAAACAAGAATAAAATACCACAAGTGTATAATACGTCACTTTAAGTCTGGATGTGTACGTGAGACTTACAGTGTCTGCAGTCAGTTCCTCCTCTGTGTGCTCACTGTAATGGTTGTAGAGCTCAATGTCTGATAGAGCACTCTCTGCCATCTCTTCTTCATAGTCCGTGTGATAGTCCGATTCATCTGTGGGAGAGATGAAGATATTTCCGACCCATTAGCCTAATGACGTTAGTACACAAATCACACAACACTAAAAGGCATTCAACTAAGCAGAAGCCAAAAACAAATCAATATGCTAGGAATTTATGCCAAAATGTCTGCCAAATGTGCTTTTAAAGAGTAAATTTATAAAGGTTAACATTGATTTACCATCCACAAGCGCTGGTTTGACTGGCTCAATCCGTGAGACAATTTCAGCCAGATCAGTGAAGGAAGCATTTGGACAAGTCACCAACTGCAAATACAACAATAAAATGAAGTGAGGAACTGTTTTCGACATACATTACAACTCGAAAGTCGCTTTTTCAGGTGATCCAGGCTTACATTGCTGCTCTGCGTTTTGTGGAACTCCTCCTGATGTCTGTCTTTCATCATCTTCTCTAT
Organism: Labeo calbasu; assembly: GCA_019740295.1. NCBI lineage: Eukaryota > Metazoa > Chordata > Actinopteri > Cypriniformes > Cyprinidae > Labeo > Labeo calbasu. The sequence goes on along the minus strand of JAHKKF010494139.1, from coordinate 5,169 downwards.
CACGCCGCTCCTGCACCACACATCAAACACTGTCTTCCCATGCTGGTAGCCCACTTCCTATATGTGCACACAAACACGTTGTCAACCCAACAATAATAAAAACGCAGAATAAAGACTTAATATTTAGAGCGCAGAAGGTAAAAAGTAAAAAAGATAAAACTCACGCTGATCTCATCGAACTTGCCAAACTCAAGCGTGCGGTATCTGTCGATGGGCGGTCTGATGTATTCACAGTAGTCGCTATTCTTAACAGATTCAAGTTGTCTCACTGAGCACACATAAGCCAGCCGGGCCTGGATCTCAGTCATGTTCAACACCTGAAAAAGCCACAACAACTTAAAAAAAAGAGGTTTTGGAAGAACATTTAAGTGTCTGTGCATGCAAAAGTGCTTGCTATGATTTCCGTGTGGTTGCTACTTAAAGGAATAGTTCACTCAAAAATAAAAATGACCCCATGATTTACTCACCCTCAAGCCATCCTAGGTGTATATGAGGTGTATATGACTTCATTCTTTCAGACGAATACGATCAGAGTTAGAATAATAAATGTCTTGGCTCTTGCAAGCTTTATAATGGCAGTGAATGGGTGTTGAGATTCTGAAGTCCAATAAAGTGCATCCATCCATCATTAAAAGTGCTCCACACAGTAAGGTTATTAAAGGCCTTCTGAAGCGAATCAATGCTTTTGTGTGAGAAAAATATCCATATTTAAACATAATAAACTGTCATCTCTAGCTACTGCTAACTGTTGTACGCACGTTCATGAAAGAGCGGCGTTCCAGCAGACGAAATAGGTGTAGCGTAAGCTCCAGTGAGAATTTGATTGAGAGATTACGGTTTATAAAGTTTTAAATATGGATATTTTTCTCACACAAATACATTGATTCACTTCAGAAGGCCTTTATTAACCCTCCGGAGCCATGTGAAACACCTTTTATGATGGATTTATGCACTTTACTGGATTTTAAAATCTCAACACCCATTCACTGCCATTATAAAGCTTGGAAGAGCCAGGACATTTTTTAATATAACTCTGATTGTACCTGTCTGAATGTAGAAAGTCACATACACCTAGGATGACTTAAGGGTGAGTAAATGATGGGGTAATTTTCATTTTTGGTGAACCATCACTTTAATAACATACTAAATATGCCTCAGGTCCTCCTATTAATGCAAATCTATGGGATATTTTTGCCAGTTTTATTAACTGTCAAGTAAAAATCATAAATCTAATAGCTTAAAGTAATAACGTACCTCTCCTTTCAGCCGAATACAATCAGAGTTATAATAATAATAAATGTCTGGCTCTTCCAGGGTTTATAATGGTAGTGAATGGGCGTTGAGATTTTGAAGTCCAATAAAGTGCATCCATCCATCATAAAAAAATAGAAACTGTAATCTCTAGCTTCCATTAACTGTTGTACGTGCATTCACAAGAGAGTGAAAGGAAAACCGGTCTCCTCTGGGCTTATATCGAAATCCTCCAACATTTGTCTTTACAAATCCTCATTTTGTACTTCTAATTCATGACCGGTGTTTTGATTTGTTTCCTCCACTGCGCTTACGACTGTTTGTGGAAGCTAGAGATTACGGTTTATAAAGTTTTAAACACGGATATTTTTCTTACACAAATGCACTGATTCACTTCAGAAGGCCTTTATTAACGACCTGGAGCTGTGTGGAGCACTTTTTATGATGAATTTATAACTTTATTGGATGTCAAAATCTCAACACCTATTCACTCACCCATTATAAAAATTGAAAGAGCCAGGACATTTATCAATATGACTCTGATTGTATTCGATTTGTATACACCTAGAATGGTTTGAGGATGAGTAAATCATGGGGTAAAAGCTCTTCCAAGCTTTATAATGGCAGTGAATGGGTGTTGAGATTTTGACTTTGATAATAAAGTGCATCCATCCATTAAAAAAAAAATAAAATTACTCCACATGGCTCCAGGGAGTTAATAAAGGCCTTCTGAAGCAAATCGATGCGTTTGTGTAAAAGAAAATATCCCTATTTACAACTTTATGAACTGTTGTACGCATATTCACTAGAGTGAAAGAAAAACAGTTTCTTCTTGGCTTATATTGAAATCCTCCAACATTTTCTTTGCAAATCCTCATTTCGTACTTCTAGTTCATGACCGGTGTTTTGTTTTGTTCTTTCCACCCCACTTATGACAGTTACCAGAAGCTGGATATTACGGTTTATAAAGTCTTAAATACAGATATTTTTCTTACACAAACGCATCGATTTGCTTCAGAAGGCCTTTATTAATCCCCCAGAGCCGTGTGGTGCACTTTTATGATGGATGGATGCACCTTATTGGATGTCAAAATTTCAACACCCATTCACTGCCATTATAAAGCTTGAAAGAGCCAGGACATCTTTTAATATCTCAGATTATATAATCATATTAAATTATTATTAATTAATATATTAAAGACTTATTAAGGTCACTGTATTATGAAGCAGGCTGGGGCTGGAATTCGTGTAAGCGAAATGAGGATGCTGGAGCGATTGCTAATGAAGGACGAGCGCGAGCTTTTATTATGCCACAGTCGACAGCTTCCACTTCTTCCGGTCATGCATAAGTAGGAAAAAGCAGCGCTGTTTTATCATACTAGATACATTTAAGTGTGTTGAAAGTTCTGTTACAATGCTACTCTGTGTGTCGGTCACCTGTGTAATAAAATACTGGAAAATTGAGGGTGTATGATGTCATTGGCAGGCGAAGCAATGGCACGGTCCTTTACACTAGTTAAAAAAGCTAATTTCTCTGGATTTAAACATTCTTCATAAATTACGGCACAATTTAAGCACACAGTTCAGCAAAAAGTATAACACTGTTCCAGTGGTTTGATCGTACATATTGTGCATTTAAAGTAATAATATATCTCTTCTCCATTTGTACAAGTTGCAGTGTCATTCATTTGATGATGCAAGTCTTGGGTGTCAATGTTTCATAATCTCTAAAAGCTTTCATAATCTCTTAAGGTGTGGTCATATAAGATAAATTTTACAGGCAAAAAAGTTCCATTGTTTTTTGTCAATAGTATAGTAATGCATGATGCACAGTAAATGTGGCCGCACCTTTACATGCATTAACAACAGTAATAGTGACACTTGCCTTAGAAAACCCAACTAATTAAGTAAACATTGCACTTGGCTGATGTCTCCCTCACCTTGACTTTCTCAGCCAGTGGGTTGAGCCGTTTCCAAAGCAGCCACCAGCCAGAAAGGGCGTCTCCATAGTTGGTGAGGTTGGTTTCATCTTGGCTGCCCACATCGATGGCAATAACCACCTTGGCACCCATGGAGCGCGCCACATCCGCTAAAACAGGAAGAGAAGATAACACCCTCAGCAAAGAAACTCCATTATTACAAAAAGACCAAAATTATAAATAGTTCTTCAAATCTGATATCAATAGTCTGAGCATAGATGGCACACTCAAGTCCGCCCACCTAATGTCAGATGCAAATTGCACACAAAAATGGCTCAAAGTTTCACATACGTTTTATTATTGGGGTTTTGACTATTTTAGAACCCTCCCCCAAACAGATCTTTCCTGTCTAAGTGGGCGGTCTTTGGGCAGGATAAGCCAAATAATCTTGGTCCAGACTTTATGCCAATAGTTAACTGTCTGGCTACATTATTTTAGCAGATTTGCATCTATAAAAAAAGTGCGTTTGTCATGGTACATTGGGATTTGACTGTCAGGAGCTACAGAGGTTTTACTGCAGGGAGCTAATGTCCTACTACACACCTGGCAGGTTGTTAATGTAGCCTCCATCCATGAGCAGGTGTCCATCTTTTGGATCACACAATGGTGGCAAGTAACCAGAAAGAGACATGCTGGAACGCACATACCTCCACAGGGAGCCTGAGAATGGAGGGACAGGAAACGTCAGACATTTATCCTGGTTAAGCAGAGGCTCATAAACGCAGGTGGAGTGTGTGACAGTACTGACCGTCAGTGTGCACTCTCATTGTGGAGGCAGTGATGTCCGTGGTGACGTTGAAATATGGGATCCAGAGGTCCTGCAAATAAGCCAAACACATTTAAACTGCTGAATTTGGCAGATTGTGATCCAGCGTAGGATTCTTGGAGGAAAAAGAGCCAGTTGCCTACCTCTATCTGCTTGTCCTTGAAAACAGCATTAATGCTGGAGTTAAATGAAGCGCCGGAAAACATTGAAGTAACAGGGTAGGTCAAGTCTAGCACTTTTTTAAACACTGATGTCATTTCCTGCAGAGGGGTAAAGGAGAACAAAGCTGTGTCCATTTTAAGTGGATTTTAAATGGGAAGAAAAATAAAGTTAACAGACTGGAAGTAAAAAAAAAAAAAAAGAATGAAAATGAATAGAAAAATAAAGGGAAAGGAAAGGGAACAAAAAAAGGAATAGGAAAAAGTAAAGGAAAAAGAATAGGAAGAGGAAAGGAAATGAAAATGAGTAGGAAAACAAAAAGGGACAAGAAAAGAATGGTAAAATAGGAAGAAAATTAAAAGGAAACAGAAAGGAAATGAAAATGACCATGAAAATGCAATAAAATTTAAATGAAAATAAACAGGAAAATAAAAAACAAACAAACATAGAAAACGGATTTTAAAAAAGGATGTGAAGAAAAGAAACAAAAATAATAGGAAATATAAAGGGAAGAAAACTGAAAAGAAAATTAAAAGGTAAGAGAATGGAAAATGAGTATTAAAAAAACAGAGCAAGAAAAGACTTAAAAAGGAAAGGATAAAAAAATAGGAAAAGTAAAAGAAAAGTAAAGAAAAAAAGGAAACATAAAAGAAAAAAAATACATGAAAAAGAAAAAAGGAAGTCAAAATTAAAACATAAAATAAAGAATATGATCGAAGAAAAGAAGAGGGAAAATACCAAAAGGAAAAAGGAACAGAAAACAACAAAGAAAGAAAAAGGAAAAACTAAAAGGGACAAGAAAAGAATAGTAAAATAGAAGAAAAAAAGAATAGGAAAGAGAGGAAAGGAAATGAAAATGAAAAAGAAAATGAAATAAAAATGCTCTTACAGAGTACAGAAAAATAAAGGAAAAATACATTTATGAAAAAAGCAAAAAAAGGAATGAAAATGTAAAAATAAAATAAAAAAAGAATATGACTGAAGAAAAGGAGGAAAAAAAACACTAAAAGGAAA
>JAHKKF010494133.1:0-11958 GCA_019740295.1 Labeo calbasu | reverse complement strand
GTCCTGATGTGCTGCATCTTTGACCATTAATCTTGGGTTTCTTGCCCCAATATTGACAATCTCCTTCCTGAATTGGGATTATCAATAATTGTGTTCTCTTGTTTTAATGTTGCAAGTTGTTCAAAGCTGTGAAAGTTGGTTGGTTAGGCTTACTTCTGGCTGGCTGGTGCCAGGGTTTCCTGGACAGATTTATGACGTGGTCCTGGCCCCTTTGTGGAATTTGGCTCTTTGGTTTCAACCAAATGTTCTGATCGAATCTTCTATTTGTCTGATTCGCTCTGATACCCTACACTATACTTCAAAGTGTACTAAAAGTATACTTTTATATACTAGAAAACAGGCCAATTTAGTCCCAAGAAGTACTGAAATAGTACGCTTACAAGTATACTACTAGTACACTGATATTTGTATACTTACTACTTAAAGTATACTTAAAAATATACTCAAACTTTACTTAAGTATGCTTAATAAATAAACTTGAAGTATACTTCTTTTTGGTAAGGGTGTACCTAATCTCAGTAACAGTCCCCCAAAGAGTCTCAATTCTGACCAGTAACAGACTTCGACAAAATGAAATTTCTCTTCAGTGGTCTTTTACACAAAGATGGAATTGCCATATGGGTAGTTTCATTAATTAACAAAATGCTAGAACCAGTGTCTATCATGATGTGCATGTCAGTACCTTCAGCAATGCCATTGATGTGTGCTGTACAAGTGTCCATCAGGTCTGTAACAGGACAGTGTTCATTATCTTGAAGACTGGTTTCTGTGGCTGTCACCCGTATGGTGTCGACACACCATGGTGGTGAAACAGCTGATGTGTGCCCCGCCTCATCAGCTAGTGGAAGTTTCCCTGATGACGTCTGTGGTGATTTCTGTAAATTCCCCCTGGACCTCTCTAAAGATCCATGCTGGGCTCTTGAGGTCTCTGATGATGGTCTCTGTAGTCATCAAAGGTAACACACTTCTGATGAGGGCTTGGACTTCATTGTTGAAATGAGGAGCTGTTGTACAGTGTGGAGTCATTCCGTCCTCCTCGCCTGCCATCCTCGTAGTAGTCAGTGCAGAAATCAGTATTTTGGGTAATAGCAATCCTGGAACCTCTCCACTTGGTCGTTACACTGGTATGTGTCGTTGGTTCGTCTGCACAGGTCTCTGCAACAGATTGGGGATCTTCTGTAGCTGTCCGGCGAAGGAGAACGAACATGAGAATGTCTGGTCCATTGAATGTCCATATGATGCACTTCCAGATGTAACATATCTAGTTGGGCTGCAGTGATGTGGTGATGGAGTTTGATGAGATCAGCCTCGCTGATCATGCAACTGCAGTTTCAATGCTGAAACATCCTTACTTAACTCTTTAACTGTGTTAGTAGGATCAGTAACAACTTGCTTTAGAACAACAGTGTCGGAATCAGAAATAGCATTGACTGTCTGCAGAATGGTCTCTCACAGCAGACGAAACTGGCTGCACCAGTCTAGCTGCCTGGCAAGCCTGTTCAGCTTGGGTAGTGACTTGGAAGGCATTTTTGAAAGTTTTCACTCCCCTCTCATGGCATTTAATCTGCAGTAAAACGTTGCCTGAGAGACTGAGGGGGAACCACTTGGCTGAAAAGCTTCAAAGCTTCATGAGGCTTCACTTTGCCACCTCTAGCTAGAACCAGCCCACTTCAAACCTAAACATGCCCAGTGCGGGCTTGCCCAGGCGAGGCCCACAGCTTTGGGCTCACTGCAATTAAGGACATGCATAATGTCCCTTAAAGCATGACTGTAAACAAAAAAAATAATAAATAAAAAATAAAAACAGCCACTGTCTCCAAAATTATTTAATTATTCAGTTATGAATAATCAGTTATGTTCCAGGGAATTAAAACATACAATATAATGAATACTACATACAAATACAATATATATTTCAGACCTACAATAGTAACTCATAATAATAATAGTAATGTGTAACACTGCATGAAATGAAAGTACTTTAGTACAGGCTAAAACTGCATCAAATGTATAATGGTTGGATTCCACAACTGATAACATAAAACATATACAATAATACAATACAACATTTACTGTAGTAGTCATAAAATTTACTGATTTGAGAAATTTTCTATTGTGCTTCTGATTTGGCTGTGAGATTCGCCAATTTTGAGTGCGTAAGATGTGATGGATTCTGATCCGTAAAAAAAAATCTAACCATGTAGAGTGACTTTTTGCACTTTTTTGTGTCACGCACTACTTCCCTGCAGTCATTGCATTCTATTATTTCCACTTTGACTTCTCTTTCATTGTCATTCTGTCTGCTTCTGTTCTGTTGTCCAGTTGACATTTTCACCCCAAAATGGCGGCTGCGCTACCGAAGCGCCACCTAGTGGCTGTTTCCCAAAAAGCATCAGAGGTTCGCCTCTTGGTATTCTACACTTTTTGGCAGTAGCCAGCATGGCTCACCTGCGGAAGATACTGTACTGTGTCCTGGTTGGGAAATATGTCATTTTAAGCCCAGTCTAAAAGAGGTTTTTTTTTTTTTTTTTGCTATTTAAAAGTGTACATTTCTGATGTTTTTTGCAGATGTATGGCCTATGTTTGGACTAATGCTAAGAGTTTAAGACTGCATTAAAATGCATTTGTAAGCATTTTAGAAGGATTCTTTATTGGTGAGGTCAACACATCATGGTCCAGTTTGAATATTTAAAGTTTTTAAACTTCTTTTTGATGTGAAACCATAGTCTGGACTATTTTTGACTGTTCCTGGTTAGGAAGAGTCTGGTGTTTGAGAGCTGTGGCATGTTTTCATTACAAGAGGTTGGATTATTCGTTTGTTATCAGCCAACTTCAACTATGGACAATGTTTGGACATTGATGTACTACAGATAAGACTTTTGCACATCAACTTTTACGTTACAAAATCCTATAATCTTACATTGCTTTGTTTGCTTTTTTTAATTTAAATATTTTTTTTTAATTAGCTCCATTAACCTGAATTGAATGTTTTCTATTTTGTGTTTAATAAATCCATTGACTTGAAATCCATTTGAATACTGTACATTTTTGACAATATAGACATTAGTTTTGTGGTGACTGCATCCATTTCAAGGCTAAAAGTAGCTCAGAACTTGCCAATTTAGGAGAAAATCTCAAAAATAATGGGTGTGTCAATCCTAAATTTAGGAATTTTTTGCTCTAAGAGTATTTCACAAAGCGTTTTAGTGCTAAAACTAGCTCATACTGTGATTCACTGAGACTGTGATTTGGTACATGTTCCATTAAGATGTAGTGCTTTTAACAAGCCACAAATAGAAGGTGACCAATTACCAGTAGAGATCAACAGGCACCATTACAGTTACCTTTAAAACCAGTAAAATTCCCCATTATAACCAGTAAAACCTTTACACATTCTGTGATGAAATTATGTGTTTCTATTGTTTTTTTTTTTTAATTTTTAATTTTTATCTTTTCAGCAGGACTAAAATGGCTGTTGCCGGCAATCTGCCTCAGAAAATAAACATTTTAGAAACATGCTGCACTATTTGCACATCTTTTTTGGTTTTGGAGGTTATCCCAATTCCAAATTTTTCTTTGATTTTTAAATAATCATTTGAATTGATCTTTATTTGAAAATAGCAACATAATATTGTGCTCTACAATGTTTCTATGAATAAATGTCTGACAGAGACCCCTCTCCTATCAGCCAATCACTGTGTGCATAGTTAGTTAGCATGCTGACATCATCCATAGCAAAGAGGTCAACCCCGCCCTTACTCTTAGCTTAAGACTTCTCTCTATTCCTTAAGCTGGGTACACGCCACAAGATAATCGGGCTGATTTTTGGCTGATTTCTCCCCTTCCAACAATCCTAGGTAATGTCCGATTATCTTGGTAGTTCTAAAGATTATCTTATCAACATGTTGAATATTTACGATTGCAAATCCTGATGTGTGGGTTGAACCCCGAGAACAAACGTGTGGATTATCACGTGAAATGAAACAATATCCAATCAGAAAGCCAGCTGACAGAAGACAGAAGCATAATAAACGCAGTCATGGGGTGCTTCTCAATATCCCTCCTCATCTCCTCACTCCTCCGTCCTCCATCCTATGACCCGGAAACCAAACGAGCTCAGCCGTCTTGTAGGACATCTCAATTCTCTAATTGCACCATGAGGATCGAGGAGTGAGGAGACTTCCTGAAGAGTCATGAGCGAGGATACACAGGTGTATACTTTGTGGAAGTGTTTTAGCAACTAAACGTGATGCACGTATAAATTCTCCTCCCCCTTCACATCTGTCGTAATAATTTACATATATATTTTACCTTTGCAGTTTAAATAATGTCATATATTTAAACTGGGCATCTTGCTTTATTCATATTTATCATGATTGCCTTAAATTATGAGCTTTAACAACATATGGGCAGATCCCTTTAGCACAGTAACACTTGAGTGGTCAAGAATATTTCAGTGTTCATCCTTTGATTCCTCCGTCCTCGTGTCTTTTCCTTGCATCCTCAACTCGCATCCTGAAGGGCTAAGAATTCAGTGATTACTGAATTTGATCTTTTAATATTGCACTTTTAAATATATTAAGGCATTTTCAGTGTTTTTACAAAGTTTTGTCACACTATTTAATAAATGAAATATTTCCGTGGGTGCTTAATATGGATCGCTAATGGCCAAAACTTGCATTTTGTTCACATACCTTTAGTTTATTCTTTTGGGAGGTCATCTAAATATTCGCGGCTGTGAAACAGATTGTCAGGTGTGTGCTGCAGTCCTATGGATGTTTTGCCCTGTTTTGGATGTTTTGCCCTGCGTGGCTTCGAGCCGATCACGTGACTGAAAGCTATCAATTGGAGAAAGCGTAATGGCTAACTTGGATGACGTGCCCCTTATAACCAATCACATTACAGCCTTGACATCATTGAATTTCAGTCAGAGTTGTGCGACACTTAATCCCCTTTACGGTTACCATAAGAATGAATGTGCCGTAAGCTGAATCCCACCTGTCGCAAAAAGTCAGTGACTTCTCTAATAAAACAGCCCTTTTTTTGTGGTAAACTGTAAAAATAGTTCAATCCAAAATTGTTTAGTGTAAAATACGTTGAAGATTAGCAGATAGCCCGTCAGTTCATTAAATGATAAGCCATTTCCTCTAAAAAGCTGTTTATTCAGTGTAAGGATCCATCCACTGGCCCAAACGCGGAGTCCAGTGGCCTGGTTGAAGGTTTAGTGCATCCTCAGTCTTTTCACAGCGCTTTTTTCACTTAATTTATCAGGATTAAGTTTCAATTTTAATCTGGCTCCATGTTCAATCTGACTCCAATTTTATGTGATCATTTAAATTTAGGCGCTTTCTCGAATTTACACTGATCGCAAATATCGATTATGTATTAATTATTAATTATTTGAATATTCTGGAGATTCCATACTTTCAATTATTCATTCATTGGGGACCTAATGTCTCATTTGAGTCTGGTGTTGGCCATTGCGTCGATCTCACACTCATGTTTTTTTTTTTTTTTTTCCAGTCTGATGTTAGTCCGAGGTCTGTAGGTGACTAATATCTTTTTGACAGCCGCATACTGTTTGCCTTTACAAAAAGTGTACACTGTAAAAAAAAAATCCGTAAAAATACAGTACAATTTACCCTAATTATTTTCCGTATTTGGTTTTTACAGGTGTTTTTCTGTATTTTTGAATTACACTTTGCATTGTGGGAACAAGAACCTTGGTGACTTATAGGCGCGAATACAGTGAAGAGAAGACGTGGAGAGTTTCTCGGTCAAAGTTTCATTTTTAATGTTGGCTTTTGAATTTGGGAAACCAGTTTTTACTCTTCATGGTAAATTATATGTTGTTAAATGTCACATAAATTGTTTACATAACGTTAACTTGTCTGGCTTGTTTGGCAAATAAATGTTGGGGCCATCACACTCAACATTCTCTGCATATCGTCACACATCTTCCTCGTGGAGTTTTCTGCCAAATTAGTCAAGTTTAGACCTTTTATTGTCTTGTTTTACACACACACATGGATGATAAAATGCAAAACAGAAATTAATTCTGTAATGTTACTAGCAAGCTGTCTGTGAAGCGACTGTCTAAATACAGGCATCCGACTCGCAGTAGCTGTGCCAGAATGCTGCTTCAGGTCAGCGTGCCAGTAACGTTAGCTCCTCGAGTTATCTGTCGCACTCTAATGTACAAATGCACATAACATTATCTCAGAATGACCGCTGTGTTTCTTTCGTTTTCTTTTCTAATGACAGGATGTTATTGCTGCTGTAGTTATTGAGTCATTTATTCTGATGACTTTCACAACAATGTGAAGTTGGTTGCTGTCTGATGTGTATATAAGGTGTGTTCGAACTGCTTGTCATTATGTATATGGTCATTTTGTAATGTCTTTTTTGTTTAAGGTGATGGGCAGTTCAAGATTGCTATCGCTCAAGAAGTTAATGACCACTGTTGTGGTTGTGAGCTACAAATACCCAGTGGAGGTGGAACTTACATTGGAATTCACACAGAAGTAAGCAAACACATATGTTATGAAAGGTTTAGAGCATTTGGTTGTGTTGCTGTTTATTTAGTTGAAAATAATGAAGTATATTGTAAGACATAGATGATCTGACAAGCTCATATGACAGATGTAAATGGAGACTACTGGAAATGTAAGTTAAGCAATTTATAAACAAATGTTTTAATTGGCATGTATTACGGTTAGCAGTTCATTTAATGAACTTACAATACTGTATGATTGATTTTCCATCTCCAACCTGCATGTTACTCTGTAGCTCATTTTCATTTATTTCATTTTTGTCACATCCATTTCTTTTAGAGTTTTCCTGTGAAGAAATCCTAAATGAGGGTTGAGATGAAGGCAACCAAGTGGATTTGTATTCTGTTGTATTAACAGTTTTTATTTAACATTAGTGTTCAATATTGAAAAGAAAATAGAGTCATTGAGTTATTTATGTTGTTGACATTTACAATGTGAAGTTGCTGAATTCACCTTCAAAGGTGTTCAAAGACGCCTGTATATGGCAATTTTGTAATGTCTTTTTTGTTTTAGGTGATGGGCAGTTCAAGATTGCTGTCGTTCGAGAAGTTAATGAACACATTTTCTCTCCTGTTGTGGTTGTGAGCTACAAATACCCAGAGGAGGCAGCACTTACACTGGAATTCATACAGAAGTAAGCAACACTTATGTTATGAAATGTGTATGAGGCATTTGGTTGTGTTGCTGTTTATTTAGTTGAAAATAATGAAGTATATTGTAAGAAATAGTTGATTTGACAAGCTCATATGACAGATGCAAATGGAGACTATTAGAAATGTAAGTTAAGCAATGTGTAAACAATTGGAAAGTATTATGGATTGCAGTTGATTTAATGAACTTAAAATACTGTATGACTATTTTTCCACTCCAACCTGCATGTTACTCTGTAGTTCAATTTAATTCATTTCATTTTTTGTCATATCCATTTCTTTTAGAGTTCTCCTGTAAAGAAATCCTGAACGTGGTTTGAGATGAAGGCAACCAAGTGGCTACACATTCCTCCAAGACTCTTGCATGAACAATTATAAAAAATCGATGGCACTTGTATTAAACATGCAGATAAATGAGAAATAATACATCCCCTATAATGAATTGCATCACGTCAATGATATTTCTTTTGTAATGAACTTCAAAATTCTGTTGTCAAGCCACTGGAGTCACATATTTTATTGATGTCTTTATACCTTTCTGGACCTTGAAAATGGTAGTTGTCTAGACTATCAATAGAGGGACAGAAAGTACCCAGATTTTATTAAAAATACTCTTGATTGTGTTCTAAAAATTAATAAAAGTCTTATAGGTTTGGAATTGTATGAGGGTGAGTAACTGACTGAATTCCCATTTTTGTGTGAACCAGCCCTCTAAACAATATTGTTTTCTCTTATAAGAAAAAAAGTTTTGAAAGTTTTACAGTTTGAAGTTTAATAAATAGTGGTGAATTTTGTCACCACTATTTAGTGCAACAGCAGTATTGTACAGGTGCTCATGTTTTTTTTGTTTTTTTTTTATTTTGTCTGTTGCTGTTTAAAGCTAAACTGTCTTTTACAATACATGCATTTTTCAGTGTTTGACACATTGTTAAATTAATTGATTTCCAGGTGATGTGCTGCCAGAACTTTTTCAGTTTTTTTACTATTTATTTATTTATTTATTTTTTTTTTTACAGCGTAGTTTATTTTAGTCTTCTCCCGTACAACTTGCTAACATCAGTGACAGACAGAAATCAGGAGGTCTCAGGTGAAGTGCCTACTGCTTCATTCAGTCCTGAGCCTTCAGTTTGCTCTATCCTGGCTGTATATTTGCGGTAGCAAAAGCCTGCTCGCAATTTACTAGTAATAATGATATTAGAGGAGATCAGAATAAATCAAATATAATGTTTTATTTGTCAGGTAAAAATGTATCATGCCAGTTACATAATTAATCAACAAGAATCCATTTCAGAATAAAATTCAGTTTCAGTTCAGATAAATACATAACATCAATTACTCAAAGATAAATCTAAGAGTGGGAGATGTACCTGACCGCAGAGGGATACACAGCAGCATGTGAGAGACTTGGATGCAAAGCTCCAGAGACTCTCACACACAGTGTGGGGTTCTTCTGAATACAGAATCCAGTAGTGTTTTGTCGCTTATATACCCAGAGCAAAACAAACAAATCTTCCAATCAGTTGTAAAAACATAAAGACCTTTGGTTTGTCAGGAGATCTCATGACCCAGGGTTACACCTGGCTGGAGACTCTCACCCGACCCTAAGGGGAAAACACAGCAGCAAAACACAATTCTACAAAAATGTTCAATCTTCCTTATAATATAAGTGACTGTTGTGAAATTGAGACCTTTTTATCAGTCACACAAAGACCTTTAGAATGATACCAAACAAGAAAGGGAAAAATATACATACATACATATCCACAAGATATAACACAAGTGGTATATGGACATTCTTGCTTTGGTGGAAGAAGAGTGAGATACAGGGAAGGGAGAAGAGAGGGAGGAAAGGAGTTGTAAATGAGCAAAAGGGGTGGTGTTGTTTGCCCTCTTTGAAGATCTCTTCTCCAGATTAGTTTAATTGTTTTGTTGCATGGCATCTGTTTTTGTCAGAGTTCCTGAACTTTAAATTCATGAGGAATGAGGAAATAATAACCTCTTACATCAGCATAGTGAAGCCTCTCTTCCAATGACATCCATTTAAAGAAAACAGCCTCTGGTCTCCTTTCCCACATACTGCCAAACCGGAAGCATTAGCTGTAGCCATTAAGTTTTTTCGGCTAATGGTTGATGGCTTGCCATCTAGTGGCCTTGGTTGGGCACCCCTGTTGTAGATTAATAGTATGGGCTAAGTGAGAGCTGCCTGTGCAGGGCCAGCACTAAGGGGCCAATGTTTTGCCAATGAGCAAATTCTCAGAGGCCCTGCGCTGGCAGCCTGTTGGGGGCCCTTAGGCTAGCCCTAAGTGGGCCCGTAAAGGGCCAGTGCAGGCTTGTTTGCAGGGCGAGCAACAGTTACAATCTTCTTTTATCCTTTCCTTGACCATGTGACTAAAAACCCAAATGTGAGACATTCAAACTTATCAGTCAGCAGATTAGAGCTTCACAAACTGTGCAAAAGGTGTGACAATTAGTAGACCCTCAATGCATACACATTTTAGCCTACAGGCCTTGACCATTATCGGCTCCAAATGATGCCAAATGACCTTTTTCTTACTGTAAATTTGTCTGGGACAGGAAAGCAGAAGTCTTTGATTATTTTTAGCCTTGCATGTCTGCAGCATACACTTCAATTGGGTCATTAGGCAATTTGTGGTGTGAATTTGGAAACGTTTGAAAAGATGCAGTCACATCCTTTTGACCAAAAGCATCTTGCAACTGCTTTTTAGCTGCAGCAAAGGAGCTCTGAATTCCAGGTGGAAAATTGTCCCAAACAATAAACAGTTGGGGTGGCAAACTAGTGGGCATCTCTGCGGCTAACACTGCATCCAGGTTAACACCGTTATCTTTATAACGAGCGTCTTGTATTACCTCGTAGTGACGAGCCCACAGCCATGGTTGCGAAATGGCGGTGGTAATGAAATGTCTTTTGGAGTGGTTTGTCTGTGGCGTGACAGGGAATGCTTGTGCTTCCTTGTCTGACATGACTGAAGATTATCTATGGCATACCGCACTGTACACACTGTGTTTGCCACGAAACTTCGTTGAAAAGAAAAAAAAAAAATAAAATAAATATATATATCACTGCCTCACGTGTTTGGGCGAATCATGCTCTCATTGTGGAAGAGTGACCGTTGCGGAGTTGCTGATGAGACTCTGTTTTCTGCAAAGGAGTGGGGTTCCAGTGCCTCTGCCCAGATCTAGTGTTCCTCCTAGCAGAAGCAATTGCCTGGCTGGTCTCACGGTGATGGTGAGGAATTCCCCTCCGAGGAACCAACCTCTGAGGGCTTCTCATTCTGCCAGCACTTTACAGCCTGTGGTGCTGCCCAAGAAATGGTCTGGGCCCCTCTCGAGGGGTACCATGGATGTCGATTGCTGCATCGGAGGGTAAGCCAGACCTTTCTGGAGAGGATGGTACGGCTGCACTGCTGCCCTCTGGGTGCCCAGCAGTACCGGATGCGAATCTGGATTGCCTGGGCTGCCAAGAGGATTGGGTTTGACTGGAAGCCTCTACCGTGTTCTGAACCTTTGAGGCTGGATTGGTTTTCTCAGGGTGGCTCACGCTGGTTCTGAGGGCCCCACCCCACTGCCTTTCTTTCTGGAAGTGCATGTTGAGCTCACTGGGTTGTGGACAGCATCTTTCACTGCCAGAAACCGCTCCAGTGGCTTGTTCTCCCTCACCACCCTCGACGGTGGGGCAGCGCGAGGGTACATGGAGGTCCCTCCGATGGAGTGGTCGGTAGCAATGAAATTGCGTCCAAATATCGTTTCCACCTGGGGGGGCCTGTGGAGAAGCTGCCTCTGCCCTACACGCCATGGCATTACTGCAGGTTCATCAGGCCAAGGCACTGAGGGACCTGCACAGGGGTGGACCCAGAAGTTTTTTGAGAACACCGTACCTTTACAGACCTCGCATTATTTCATAATTTTTAATTATGAAAATGTGTGTGAAATAGTTTGAATTGAAATATTCACAGCTTAAATAAACAACTATGTTAAACTTCAGGACCTAAAATGCAAGCCCTGAAAATACAAGTCATTAAAATGCCAGCACTGTTCATTTAAGGCATTATTTTTTCAGTTAGTGCTTTTTTGTTTTAAAGACATTTGTCATTGATTTTCTTCCATACTCATAAACAACTATCACTAAACAGTGATAAAAGTCTATGTATACTTTTGAATGGGGTCATTTTTAGAAATTCAACTATTATTTTCTTATTTTAGTAAATAACATTTTGCAGATTCTGGAAGGTGTATGTAAACTTTTGACTTCAGCCATATGATTTTGGCTATATAAACTATTCCTCAGTGGCATTTGGAATCATTGCGGGTGCAACTAACAAGTTTCTAGTACCTGCAACTGAAAGGAGGAGAATCCACACTGACTGCTGAATCCTGCCGTAGCAAGAGAAGGTTGTCTGCATTTCATTACTGATCATATTTTATCCCTACTTATATGCTGAATTCACTCATGTAAATGATTTCTGACTTTAAACAGATCTAAACAGCAAACTGTCATGGAGCAAAGAAGGTTTATCAGAGCATTCTGCCACTCTTCAGCTGCCAGTTGCTTCACACTCTGGGTAAAAATGTGTTTTGGTAATATATTCATATTTAAAAGTCTCTGTGTTTGCAATCACTGATTATTTTGCACCGCTTTAGGCTTCCAAAGGTGAGCTGAACAGTCATAATATAACAAGCTGTATGAACAAAAATTATGAATTCACAAGAAATGCCCTTACGAAAAAGAAGTTTAT
>JAHKKF010494132.1:0-25200 GCA_019740295.1 Labeo calbasu | reverse complement strand
AGACAGACAGACAGACAGACAGATAGACTCCACGTTTAAGGTCTGTGCCTGTAGTATGACGACAGGGGTGTTTCAAATATTGCTCTCTTAAGACAGTTGCTGACAGAATGACAGGGGCCGTATTTATTTTGGTCAGAGAGCAGGGCACTTTGTGGGGAGTTAATCAGAGACTCCCCTTTCCCCCCTACAAGGAATGTAACTGTGAAGAAAAAAAAGTGAAAAAGACGGCCAGGGACTAGTAATGACTTTCGCTCCCTGTAGAAGATTTACCACCGGCAGAACTTCTCAGAGACCACAAGTATTTAGACTGAGGGTGTGACACAAACTGTAAAACAGGTGAGAAATTGCATGAACTGATGCACATCCTGACTGACAGCTATGACTTTTACACAATTTCTAATGACTGCTTTGATGATCTGCTCTCTCCTGTAGGGAATATAAAGGTCTCTCATTCTAAAAGCTGCAATCTTTTGCTATCAGGTGGGCAAGCAAAGTGACTTTCAAGTTAGAGGGTACCTCTCAGTGTAAACACAGTGCTAAACATCCAGCAGATTCTAGAGTGAGACAGAGTACTTATGAAGCTCAAGCCACACATGTACTTATCAGGTTAGCAAAGTTAGCTAGGCAGACTGCTTCGATTATTTCTTATTTCTTAGCTTCAAAAACGTGTCGATATACAAAAGTATAGTAGCCCTTTTCTACTTGAGTAAATAAAAAAGTCACATTGTGAGATATGAAGTCAAACTGTGAGCTATAATGTGACAATTATGAGACATAATGTATAAAAGTATGAGCAATGAAGTCGCAAATGTGAGAAATTGTGAAATAAAAACTTATATTGTGAGATACAGTAGCACAACTGATAGACATGAGGTTGAAATTACAATAAATACACTGTTATTTATTAATTGATTGATTTGCTTCCATGCAAAAGTAATTGAATTTCACTTAATCAATATGAAATCATACTTCAAGTCACTTTTGTCCAGGTAAAATAGACACAGGATTGATTTTAGATTATATCTATATAACACATGACAGGCAAGACACTTATATATACATATACAGAATATATATAGTGCCAAAAATTCTTTCTTTAAAAAAGCCAATCCAAAATTACAAAAGCTGCAGTTAGTGAACTGAGATATCAATATCTCAACAACCTCTTATGAATAATTCAATAAGAATCATTAAGAATCAGTAACTATTGACAAACACCATTTACTGTTGACCTAACACCAGATGCCCTTTCTCAGACACTTCATCTTCAGCCGGGCTTTAAATGGTCATTTACATTTGGCAGACCCTATCCAAAGCAACCTACAAATGACAAACAGTTTGAAAAAAGTGAGCGATTAATCACACAAAGCCTATAACACAATGTTTAGAACACCAAAAGGGTACAAATGGACATGGCTGGAGGATATATGGGAGCTGCTGTGTGAATGCAGAAAAGCATGTTGGCTGTGAAACAGTGGCCTCCTGCTCTTGTGTCAGTCCTGCGGAGTCAGCTAATTAAAGAAAGATTAGTCCATTGGCACACCAGTCACAACAGACCTGGGCGCAAGGCACGGATAATCACCCAACACACCAGCCAATTAGTGAGCTCCACTTGCCCTGGGAAAGCAGCGCATGCTGCGCTCCTGCTCTCTCCAGTGATAGCCCGCAATATTACCCAGGCGCAATTCACCATTTATCATTCCTGAATTTCAACACCGAGTCAGGATCTCATCGGGAGTCGTCATCTGCGGATCACTTTCTCCTGCGAGAGGCCCAAGTTTTAGTGGGAAGCGCGAGCCAGCCTGACAGTTATTAAATAAATAAGTGCAAACACACACTCTCGCACTCGGCAGCGGCGAGAGGCGTCCGCTATTTGTTTTGGAGGGGCACTCGGTACAGGACGAGTGTAAGAGACTCACATAAGAAGTGAATTAGTTGTGTGTGGAAGCTCGCATCTGTAGCAGGAATGTTTGACACTCAAAAGACGTTCAAGTATGGATTTGGATTTTGGTTTTCCAAACTAAACACAGGCCCCGAGTCAGATCACGGCGCGTAATTAAAATGCTCGGAGGACAAGGTTATCCTGCCAAGCCCCCAAATTTGGTCCGCTAACTAACCATAAACACACCAGTGCTGCGCAAAGCCGCGCACACATTAAAACGATACTCCGCCAGTGTTTTCTCTGTGGCACAGAGGGGCATGCCTTGCTGCGGGTCTCGTCCTGCTTCCCTCAATAACAGATTAAAGGCAATTACTCCTCTGTGGGCATCACTTTACCATAGTCTCCATCTGGCTCCCAGACTGGCCCGGACTGACAAGCTGAGGATTTGGGGGGTGTGGGTGGAGCTCTTTCTCAGTGCTACTAGTGGCTGGATATCCGTCCATCCTCATCCGAAGATGGGAAGGCAAACAGCGCCTCTGCAGCCACTGATCTCTCCACAATTTCTAAAGGGAGTATTAGATTCAAGATACAAGAGTGCTAGGCATATAAAAGTATACTGAGGGGATGAAATATTGTTCCTTTAAAGGGAACTCAGGGTATTAAGACTTGTATGGCTTAATGTAAAATAAAATGTTTCTTACTGAAATATGTAGTAGAAAAACCATGAGAAATTTACGTTATTTAAAAAATCCACAACGTTTTATACATATTTTGGACTATGGGGGCGCTATTATTTCGATGATGTGAAATGGTTGCACTTAGTGAGCTACTGGCTGTACCGTTTTCTATTTTTTTTACCGCAATACAACTCGAAAAATATAATACTGATACGATGGCCATAGCTACTGAAAGAGTATACAGGTGGTGATGGATAAGCGTAGGCTTAAACCAAAAGCTGTACCATTGATTTTCCCCCACAAGGAGTCTAAACAAGTCTATCCGCCTTAAAAAAAAACTCTTTCAGTGGCTGCGGCGTCAGGACAAGCGGCATGTTTACATCCTGCCAGGATGGCATCTAGCGTTTCTTGTCTCTGCCGCTTGTAAGTTCTTTCAGTAGCTGTGGTCTACTACAAGTCTCAAAGCCATCAGGGCTAAAGTAGAGAGAACAAAGTCTTTAGGAAGTTTTATTCGTCCACAAGCATCTTCCCATTATTTTCTATTCTTTTTATCACTAGGAAAGCAGTGAAGACTTACACTGCTTTTTTTAACTGCCCTTCAAACTGAAAATTACAACCAAAGCCTACACAATGTGGCATCGCATCACTATTTATTTTTCGAGTATTGTGGTAAAAATAGCAACAGGTAGCAGCACTAGCTCACCGAGTGCAACCATTTCACGTCATTGAAATACTGGCACCCCCCACAGTCCAAAACATGTATAAAACAACATGGATTTTTTTTTTAATTACGTAAAATTTTCATGGGTTTTCTAATACATATTTTGGTAAGAGACAACACCCGCGGTTCCCTTTAAGGCCCCGTGGTGCAACATTTACATTAATTTTTAAAAATACCTGCCTCATACAGGTCATTAAGTTTTGAACCTCCCAGGTTTACATACATCAAACTTTTAAGTTAAAATTGCAGTTGTTCGCTACCTTTAAAATTTGAAAACCATTCTCAATTTAACTCTTGCAGGAAACCAAAGTGGCTAGATCCTACATTTAATAGTGACAAAGGATCATAAGTTACACATGAAGGACAAGGAACTGTCACAGATATCATGGCATATAGGAAAAACTATATGTTTCTCTTGTTTCAGAAATGGGAAATCAATTGCACCATGCAAGGCTCTTTGGCCCCGAGCTATAGAATCTAGAAACCACAGAAAATCGTTACGAGAAGTCAAGCATGCATATCATTCCACTATGAAGTCTCACTTGTTCCTGAACTAACATTTTTCCCGCTAGAGCCACTCGTAAGTGGTGCAGACGTGGTTATAAATGCACCAATATGCCATTCAATACACCATTCCTAGCTGTCTGAGAATCTGAAAGCTGCTTTGCTATGAACAGCAAAATTATCCAATAAGTCTCAATGTTGTGTTTGTGTCTGAACTTCACTCATGCTAAATCCAATGTTAGGGAATTACTACTAGGATTAAGCAGATGAGTGGAGGCAATAACAGTCTGAGTTGTTACACAACATTTAATACAATTGACACTAAGTAACCTGCTGCAAGTTGGTTGCAAAAAGGCAGAACCTTTGTAAAAAACCTTTGCGACAGGAAGGAAGGAAAATCTATCCTCAGAACAGTGATACTACTGACAGATGCTCCCTGCTGGAATATCACACTACAGAGCACTTTCATGGCAGAATTATCTTAGCATTGTTCTCTCTCTCTCTCTGGCGTGGCTGGTCAGTCAGTTGATTTGATGACAGGGGCTGGGTTAGGTGCAAGCTGGAGCTCAGCAGGCATTTCATTTTCACAAACAGCCGGGTGACTATTAATAAATTGTGTTTACGGCCCACTCTATACAACACCCTGAGGAGCCCCATCACGCTGCCAGAAAGAGGCTGTCTAGCCTGCTGGGAGAAAGCGTCGGCCCAGCAAATGACTCTCAGATCTTAAACAGATATGTGAACAATGGTGATATTCAACAATAGTTAGCAACAATACTGATTTAAAAACAGCGTAGGTGATTTGGTTCAAAAACATTTTTGTTATGCTGGTTTGAAAGTCTCTTCACATCCCGATAGCTATCACAAAGGTAAGTGGTCTAAATATATTTATATCATCTGTGGAAGTAAAGAATCACAATGAATCAAATCCCCCTCCCCAGGTTATGCTTGAGGCTCTTAAGTAATACTAACCCTCAATCTAAAGTAACTTCTGTAAATATCTACAGAAAAAAGGGCGTACTACTTATTGTTGCACTGGTGCATGTGAGTAGTTTGAACGACTGGTGTCCAGATGTTTTCCTCTTCTCTTAAGTCGCACGTGCATCAAGTTCAAGCTAGGGCTAAAGGTCTGTAAATGATGTCCAGCGACATTTAAGCTTATAGAAATGCAAGCTGGACGATCAGATAAACAATGCCAGAAATACATTCACATGTAGAATTCCTCTAATGTTATTTACCTTCTCGTATTTCCTGCCTCTGTCTAATCCATGGCAATGTGCAAGGTCTGCTGTTACGTAATCTTATACCTATTTCCACAGGCGGGTGTCTAGTATCTGATGTTATGCGCATTATGGTAACAGGGTCGTATTCTAGCATACTCCCCCGCAGTCACCTTTTACCTCTTTTTCCTCTTATGTAGAGCAATTTGCCCGGCAGCAGGGTGTACATAAACTTACACATGGGTACATGTTTATAGTCTGGCTGTAATCCTATTTATGTCTCACCAAGTAATTTGTTATATTGCAGAGCAAAGCTGTCGTATTAGGTAGCATTCAGGGACTTATTTGTAAAGTCTTTGGAATCCAGTGTAATGTAAAGGTCAGTCGGGGCTATGTTATCCTGGCCTCTCGTTTAATGAAGACTCTAGGCCAAGCACCCTTATCCTTATCTAGAGGCTTTGGCTACTTCTTGGGATGTAAGGCAATGACCACAACAACATTATTTCTATAGAATATCTATAGAAATTAGCAGTATTTCTCAAGTAAGTTTACTAGTAGTCCCTGAACATCAGTTCAACTCAATCAGTGTAGTCATATTTACAGTCAGATTTTTGTAGGGAATCAAAAACACACAGCATGACTAATATAGCCTGATTCACTATCAAATGACTCACTGATTATGAATCATTTTTTTAGTGAAACAAAAAATGTATTTCACAACCTGTATAGTCCAATTCACTAACAAATGACTCTTATGAGGCTGTTTTTAGCGAATCAGAAACAGAGCATGATATGTAGCCTGATTCACTTACAAATGACTATTATTAATCTGTTCTTTATTACCTTTATTCATTTATTAGCTGGTTGTTGTAGTGCATCAAAAACCAGTAAAGCCCAAATGAGGAACTAATGACTCTTTTGAAGTGGTTCTTTTTAGTGAATCAAAAACATACAGTGTGACCAGTGTAGCACGATTCATTAAGAAATGACTCTTGTGATTCTGTTTTAGTGAATCATAAACATGCTGCACAACCAGTGTAGTTTGATTCATGAACAAACAACTCTTTTAAACAGCTTCTTCTTGTGAATCAATAACATACAGTGTGACCAGAGAAGCCTGTCTCTTATGATGACTCTTATGAATCAGTTCTTTTTACTAAAGTCAAAAAACATGATGCATGATCAGCATAGTCCAATTCACAAACAAATTATCTTCATGAGCTTGTTCTTTTTTAAGAATCAAAAGCATACAGTACTACTTGAGTATCCTGATTCACAAATAAATTATTCTTTTGAACTGGTAGCTTTTAGTGAATCAAAAACATACAGTGTGTCCAGCATGATTCATTAACAAATGAGTCTTATGAATCTGTTTTAGTAAATCATAAACTTGCTGCACAACCAGCTTGATTCATGAACAAACAACTCTTTTAAACTGATTCTTTTTGTGAAACAAAAACATACACTCTGACCAGAGTAGCCTGATTCACTAAAACATGACTCTTATGAATCAGTCCTTTTAGTGAACCAGAAACATGACGCACAATAAATGCAGTCCAATTCACAAACAAATTATCTTTAGCTTCTTCTTTTTAATTAATCAAAAACATACAGTGACACTTAAGTAGCCTCATTCACAAATAAATGACTCTTTTGAACTAGTTCTTTTTAGTAAATCAAATACAATCAGTGTAACCAGCATGATTCATTAACAGATGAGTCTTATGATTCTGTTTTAGTGAATCATAAACATGCTGCACAACCAGTGTAGCTCGATTCATGAACAAACAACTCTTTTGAACAGCTTATTTTTAGTGAAACAAAAACACAGCATAGTGACGTATGATTCCCATACTAATGATTCTTAAGAGGGAGTTCTTTTAATGAATTGTTCAAAAACACAAGCTACCACTTTGAATCAGTCCGTCAAAATACTCACATGTCATAGTACATCTCAGTCTCATGCTGACTTAGTAACTCATACTGACCATAATACAATGTAGGACTTCCATAAGCTTACTTGCAAAGTGATTTCTAAAGGTAACAAATGAACAGCTTCACCCCGTGTTCAGTTAAGACTTTACAATGGCTCACTGACCTCAGATGAGATAATTGCGACCAGTAACCATGCATCACAATGCCAGTTTTTAATTAAAGACGACTATAAAATACTCCTGGAAAAGGTCAAGAGGAGCTAAATTAGGGAGGGAAAAATTCCTGTGGAGAGATCCAGTGTAGGGTACAGAAGGAAGACGTGCCAGAAAATCACTATTTCCAACCTTCCTTCCCCACCTTACAACCACTAAATGGGGAAAATGGCCATGTGACATGTCTGATTCATATTCACTCAATCAGCACCTCTCTAAAGCAACTCTCAGAGTGTCTATGTACAGTACAAATGCAGGCCTTTTCAACTGATTTAAGTGAAGATGAACGGATTTCGCTTTAACGACGTACTTTTCGAAACTGGTAATAGCTCACACAGCAAAATTCAGTGGCTGTGACCTGATACTGAGGTGGACATTATGGAAATTTAGATATAGTACAAGATTGAGGTACCTAAATAAACAGTGGAAACTGAGTAAGTTCAACTTTGTATTGCCTCAGGTCTCTGGGTTGACAATTAACCTTTCCATAATCAGTCAAAAAAACGTTTGAATGTGAATGTGTTGTCCTTTACTGACCTCCGAAATTGAAATTACATGTGTAGTCGGTGTGACAGTATCATAAGTCAGTGACCGCAAAAAGATTTAGGTTTATTCAGGTGAGCAGGGTGAAAAAAAGCTACGAGGAAACGTCTCGATTAATTATCATCGTGAGTTTTCCCTGATAAGCCCTCCTGAATACGGTAATTATTTCCACGAGTAAACTTGGCCCATCTCTTCTCAAACTAAACACTTTATAAAAAATGTTTCCTTGGCTCTATTTACTCAAAAAATATTTTCCCTCCGATTTGACTTCTCGTTTTAGTGGTAAAATACATGCACCACCTACCGCAAATAACTCTCTTATAGAGAAAGGAAACAGAGTACCATTGAGGAAACCTGCACTTCATACTTTAAGGAATTCCACTGGGAGGAGAGGAGAATAAGTGAGAGAACACATACGCTCTCAAGAAAAGAGAGAGAGAGAAAAACCTAAGGCGAGCTGGCTAAAGTGAGCATGGAAAAATACTAATAAATCATGAATGAAAATGCCAGTCGACACTGAAAACCCAAATCGAGGGGTTGAGGTCGGGCAGCCGACATTTCAATCCAAAAAAACAGAGCTCAAGATTAAACAGGTGAGACACAGACGAAAACGCCACAGTGATATTTCCTTCTTTGAGCAAAGTAGGTTTGGAAATCTAATGAAATTGACGATTTACAGATGGAATGAATGATTAGTATTTTAAACAAGGGCTTGTATTGAAGGCATGAGCACATATGCTGATCCAATTATTGTACGCACACTCACCTCTCCTGCAGTGTCGCATAGCCATTTTGCATCTCCTGGACTCGGCGATGGTCGGACATGGTATCGTGTCCTTTGGCGGCTTCTTCACAATATGCCGTGTTCGGGTTTCCAGACCCCACTTGAAACCACAGGTTTTGTTTCTTCTGGTGCAGGTCCCCCAATCACTCCACTGGCCCACCTCACAACCCTCTAATTAGATTAAATAAAAAGAATTTAGAGAAGTAGATGACGATGTTTAAAACTTTCATTCGTTGACTGATCAGCCACTATGTTAAACTGGTTTGACCACTTTGTCGCTTTCCTTACCTCCACACTCCATGTTGTCCTCAAGAGGAGCAAAGCCCTCGGGACACTTTTCGAAGCAACGGCCCTTGTGCAAGTAAAAACCAGGCTTGCACTTTGTGCAGAAGTCTTTGCTGAAGCAGGCCTCACAGTTATCTATCCTACACCCTGTGAAGAAACAAGAGAGACAGACGTCAGTCGGGACAGCAGACAAAACCTCCTCATCTGGAGCAGACTGAAGGGTGGGGGAGGGGATTGGCGTGAGAGAAGGATTATGGTTTGGGAAAAAGGCATTTTGATGCCTTCTGAAGCTTTTCTCTTCAGAGGAGTGAGATATTCCAGTGCAGCTTCCTTTGACATGCATGCTGAGCAAGGGAGTGTGGGGTGTGAGAGTTTTTAGGGCTGCATAGAACTCCAAAGATGTGATGACATCCGGAATGAGGAATTACCTCATCATGACCCCTTCACAGAAGAAAGGAAAGCAGAACATCTCCAAACGTTCAAGAGTACAGAGTTAGTAGAAAAGTTTTGCTCTCATTCACTCTCTCTGGACCGAGCAAGCGGTGGCACACTTTATTAGCATAAAATCATTACTAACATAAAATCTTTGGCAATTTTTGTCAAGAATGGAGCATAAAATCATCATTTGCATAAAATCTCAGCAAGAACATAGCATAAAATCATTATTAACATACAATTTAACAAATAATGAGCAAGAATATAGCATAAAATAATAATTGGTATCATAGCACTTGATAAATTATAAAAAAAGAATAGCAATAACATACATCTGAGTGTAGTTATAACATAAATGTAGCTTAAAATAATTATTAGCATAAAAACATACACTTCCAGCAAGAAAATTACAAAATCATTACCACAAGATTGAAAAAATAATTAACAACAATTTAGCATAAAATCACTATTAGCATAAAAACAGCAAATTTCAGCAAGAACTGAAATTATTATAAATTATTTTTAGCGTCTGAGCAAATTTGTAGCAAGAACATAACATAAAATCATTAGCAAAAATTATTAACAAGAATTCAGCATAAAATCCTTATTAGCATAAAATCTGAGCAAAGTTCTAACAAGAATTTAGAATAAGATCATTATTAGCATAAAATCTGAGCAAATTAAAAAAAAGATAATTTAACAGTCATAGTGTAATAATTTGACAAATTATAAACAAACTCAGCATAAAATCATAGTTATCATAAAATCTTGGCAGTGGTTTTTCTTAAAATCATTAGGATAAAACGTGAGCAAATTTTTAGCAAGACCATAGCATAAAATCTTACGTTTTCAACAAGAACTTAACATAAAATCTGCATTAGCATAAAAACTTAGCAATTTCTCACCAACAACTTAGCATTAAAATTATTAACATAAATATAAGCGAAGTTTGAACAAGAATTTAGCGTAAAACCCTTATTAGCATAAAAATGTACATTTTCAGCAAGAACATGAAAAATATTTACCGCAAAATCAAGAAAATTCTTAACAAAAAATGTACATAAAATCATTATTAGTATAAAAACATAGCAAATTTCAGCAAGAGCTTATCATAAATTATTATTAGCATAAAATCTAAAGAAAAAAATTATTAACAAGAATTTAACATTAAATCATTATTAGGATAAAATCTGAGCAAAGTTTTAATAAGAACTTAAATAAATAAATAAATAAAAATCATTATTAAAATCTGAGCAAATGAAAAAAAATATATGATCATTATTAGTGTAAGAATTTGACAAATTATAAACAAACTCAGCATAAAAATCACATGTATCATTAAATCTGACCAGTGTTTTGGCAGGAACTTTTCTTAAAATGATTAAGATTAAAAACTTACATTAGGATAAAATTTTCAAGTTTTCAGCAAGACCTTAGCATAAAATCATAACTAGCATAAAATCTCAGCAAGAACCAAGCATTATTAACATCAACCTTTAGCAAATAATGAACAAGAATATAGTATAAAATAACAAAGAATTATTTAGCACAAAATAATTAGTTGCATAAGATTTGATAAATTATATAAAATAACTTTACATTACTAGCATAAAATCTCAAGTTTTCAACATGAATTTAGCATAAAATCTGTATTAGCATAAAAACA
Organism: Labeo calbasu; assembly: GCA_019740295.1. Classification (NCBI taxonomy): domain Eukaryota; kingdom Metazoa; phylum Chordata; class Actinopteri; order Cypriniformes; family Cyprinidae; genus Labeo; species Labeo calbasu. Next base: position 14,336 of record JAHKKF010494132.1, on the reverse strand, counting down.
TGCATTGTCAGCAAGAACATGCCTTAAATTCATTATTACCACAAAATTGAGAGAGAGAGAATTTAACGGTCATTATTAGTGTAAGAATCTGACAAATGATAAACATAATTTGCGTATCTTAACAATGTTTTGGCGGGAACTTATCTTAAAATCATTAGGGTTATAAGATTTGAGCAAATTTTCAGCAAGACCCTATCACAAAATCATAATTAGCAAAAAATCTTGAAAGGTCATAGTCTAGGCCTAAGTGAGATGATCTACTCTGGGACATCATGAAGTTGGATGGAAGGGAAACAGGGGTCAAGACACTGTGAAGGAGGCAATACCGCCACACCGATCCTCCCACGCCCCGCCTTGCCACAGCATAACAAGGGCAATGTGCCAGCATGTCATCAAGTTGTGACTCTGCAAATAGCACGTCAGGCAAAGCGAAATTACATGAGCCACACCAACAGGGCGATGCGCTGGCCTGCATAATTAAAAGGAGCCACTGAAAGCTGTCTAATTTATGGCGCTTCTTAAAAGCTTCTTGAGAGGCCCGATTGCCTGATAGGCACTGAATCTCAGATTACAGCTGTCCACGTCCATGTGAAGCTGGTTGCAGGTTCCACTCAGGTACATCAAGGCACCTTGTTTACGGATCTTCATCGGGAAGTTGGTAATCTTTACCAGTCTACAGGTAAACGTGCATTTAAAAAAGAAGGTTTGCAAGAGAAAATCTGGCACATTACAAAGAGATAAGGCTTATGCTTTAATCTCTGACCCTCTCTGGGTTTCGTGAAGGTTCTCACCATCACACCCCCCTAATTAGACCATCTCCAGCTAACCAGCCTGTCTCCTCAACTACATTCCTTCCCAACAAACGAGTCCTTCCCCTTCTTCCTTTGAACCCCTAAAGCCTCCGCCCACTTCTCCTGATCTCTCACGCTTTCTTTAACCAGTCCAAACAATCTCATGCAGAGAAAATAACACACACATATTGCACTGCAAACAACCATAATCACCATCATTATCACTCCCAGGCCAATGACTGTGATATGGTATTTTTTGACCTTTCGCGAATTTTAAAACCAACATTTCTAGTCCTGTATGTCCTGGATGTCAAGCAACACTCCTTAAGCCTAATTACACACACAATAGGCCCAACCTTAATATTTTATTGCTTAATTATTACCAGAGAGATGACAGGAAATTATGCAGTTCTGAATCTGCTTTGCCCTGCCAAAAATAAATAATTATTTATTTTTCCTTATATTGTTTATTATTTTAATTATAATTTTTAAATGTATACATATTAATATTTTTCTTCAGAAGTCAATTTTTTGTGGTAAAAGACATTTTACATTTTTTTTTTTTTAAAGGAAATGCCAGGTATTAAGACTTGTATGGCTTAATATAACATGAGGTATGTCTCTAACTAAAATATGTAGTAGAAAACCCATGAAAGATTAACATTATTTCTAAAATCCACATCATTTTATACATATTTTGGACTATCTGGGGCGCCGTTATTTCGATGATGTCAAATGGTTGCACTTGGTGAGCTACTGGCGCAACATATTGCTATTTTAACTGCAACTTGGAAAATAAAATACTGATACGATGACCACAGCTACCGGAAGAGCTTCCAAGTGGTGATGGATATAAGCGCAGACTTAAACCAAATGCCATACCATCGATTTTTCCCCACAAGGAGCCTAAACGCCCCTAGATTTTGAGTGAAATTCGAACTGAGAAACTCTTTCAGAGGCTGCCACGTCATGACATTTACATCCTGCCAGGATGGCATCTAACGTTTCTTGTCTCTGCCTCCCCCCCAGGCCAAAATACGTATAAAATGATATGTCTTTTTAAAATAACGTAAATCTTTCATGGGTTTTCTAATACATATTTTAGTAAGAGACATAACTGACATTATATTAAGCCATAAACATCCATTTAAGAAGATACAAAAAGTCAGCAGGCCTTACTATTGTTGAACCCTATTATGGAGACTAGACTCGAACTTGTGGTCCCCATATAAGCTAAGCCACAGTTGCAACAAATGTAATACAGACTTAGACTGAACTGACGAGACACACAGATTAAAGAGACGAGCCGTGTTGTCTCGTAGTTTTGCCGCAGGGCAAGAATGTAAAACACGCCATTCGAACAACAAAAAATACATCTTCATCATGTCATTGTCTTTAACACCCTTGTCTTTACATCAGCCAAGACACCGGGGCAGAACTGCATCTTTTGTTTGATAAACACGTGCTTTGGCTGGTCAAGTTACGCTGTGCTGTAGAGATCTTGGCGTAGAGTCTGAGGAGAAGAAGAAGGCCACACAGATGGATCCACTCGCTTTTGTTCCCAAAGTAATCAGAGCTCTAGGAGTCTCTATGTCCTTACATGTCCAATCTATGACAGGGAGCAACAGCTAATAAATGAGCTTTGTAACAGAAAAGCCGCCTCTGTCCTCCGCCTGATATATTGCAGCCATAGGGAGGCTGTCATCACCTTTTGGATCGCTTACTTCAACAGGGAATTGAGGAGGAAAAAGCAGAACGAGCAACTATTGGCACACGAGTCAGACAGTGACTGGACTGACTCGTCATGAAATGTCATTTGTCATCCATGATCATGTGCAGATGCTGCAATATCAAAAATCGCTGCGTTGGACTATCAGTCAACGTTATACATGCCTATGAGTGAATTTGGTGAGTTTCAAAAGGTATCAGTGAGGTTTAGATTAGGTCTCAAAGCATATAACATATAATTAGAAATGATTTTTAAATCATTTTAAAAATGTAGATAGAGTTTGAAATCCCTGAGCCAGACAGAGCCCTATTAAAAAAAACGGTCCTCCACAGAGGTGAGATGCTACTATTCCAACATGACTAACCTTAGTGCCACTTCTGAAGGCCTAGATGATAACAGGAGACTAATGTGATATAATTAGATCTCTTGTTCTTGCAGAGACATGGGAATAAGGATGGACGGTGGGAATCTGATGAAGGCCCGATGCAAGAGGGACAAAAAAATAAGCCTAAACAGAGCATTAGAGGAAACTGAAATTGCCTGCTCCGCTGCAAACTGTTGCTTGAGATTTATGTTTGTCCTTTTTTTCCACTTGGCTTTCAATGTGGTTTTCAAGTCAAGTGCATGTTGAGTTGAATCATCAAGCTTTAGGGGTGATCTAATCCTGAAAGACTTGTGGCAGGAATGCCTCTCTGCTGTGGTCTGGATGAAACAAAAAAACAATAAAGCAAATTATACTGTGGACATTCGAGCCAGTGTCATATTCGAGCGGCTGCGAACCACGTTGGCCAAGGCTGTTGAAAGTTTACTTCATTTTTAAGCAATTAAACATGTAACAGTAACTTATTTTCTACTAAAAATCGACTTTAAATCCTATATGGCAGGGCCTTGTAAACAAGGGGTAACTTTGGTAGTCGGCCCTGAGGTCACAGTAACCAATGCATAGTATTCGGCAGTCATCTGCGGTGCACAAGGGATGCCCATGCTTGGGGAGCGCTAAATACGGCCACATTTTTCCATTTCTCGTACTAAAAGTGCCTCGCTGAAAGAGCTTGTCCCATCTGACCTGCTTTGTTTATGGTGTGCATATCATGCGGTTGACTTTCTCACACCCAAAAATGTGCCAGTGGGTACAACAAGCCCTCTGGGGTTTCCTTGAGGACCTTGAAGCATCTATTTGCACTGTCCACAGGCAGCTTCCTGCAAGAGAGGAAGCTACATACAAATTTATTTAGATACTAAATGATTTCGGATGATTTTTATCCAGCTTTGTGACTTCTGTGGAAGTTACAGGACCAGAAAATGTTTGTCCAATCATTGCATTCAGGCCGGTGTTTAGCCGGTGAAGAAGAATTTTAGATTCCATTACAGAAGTGCAAGCCAAAATTCAAAGACTTGCCAAAATACACAGAGACAGACAACGGGGTGAAACAAGGGTAAACAATGGCAGTGTTTTTGCAAGATGGCGGATTTTGATGGAACGTTTGGGTTTCTGTCAACACAACAAACTCGCAGAGTTTCTTCTCAACAGGTAAGCTAAACTTCAAGTGAAAATGTTGAACTTCTGAGTGAAAGTAGCCTATTTTTACCTGTTCACTTTTATAGACATGTACGTTTTGCCTCTAAATGCATTTCTGCAAAACTGAAAAAACGTACCTATATTTACGAACCACTGCAGTTTTCAGTTGAAATGAACACTAGAGGCAGTAAAACTCCAACAACTTTTATTCCTTTTCACACAAAGTATTATTTACAGGTAGAGAGTTTTGATTAATAAATCCTAATATTCACACAATTACTTTGCTGAATATTATGTTATGACTTTCGGACAAATTTAACATCCTGCGTGATTTGAAAACTGATACTTGTGAATGTCATCACATATACAGCTTCATATGCATGCGTTTTCTAATTCAGCGGGATTGCTTGGTAACTCATGCAATACAGAGTTACACTTGAGTGACGAAGAGCTCCGGTACGAACCCCGTGGAACTATGGTTCGACAAAACGTCTGCATTTACAAATGCGTTTTTATATTACTCTTGCATTTGTTAACACTATCGGGTAGGTTTAGGGTTGGGTTTGGTGTAGGGGATATTTCCAACATGATAGAGCATTAACCTTTAGCGACACTCCCCGGATATTTGAATTCTGAATAGCTGCAATATGTACCTCAAGCAGCGTTATAAAAACGCAGTAACGTACATATTTACAAATCGGGCCACGCCCCCCCACCCCCCAGCCCCCCATATATTTGGCCAAGATACAACTATTTGAAAATCTGGAATCTGAGGGTGCAAAAAAATAAAAATATTGAGAAAATCGTCTTTAAAGTTGTCCAAATGAAGTTCAATGCATATTACTAACCAAAAGTTACATTTTATTATATTCACGATAGGAAATTTACAAAAAATCTTAATGGAACACGATTTTTACTTAATATTCTAATGATTTGTGGTATAAAAGAAAAAATTATAATTTTGACCCATACAATGTGTTGTTGGCTATTGCTTAAGACTGGTTTTGTGGTCCAGGGTCACATATATGAAACAATACATAACAGCACGCAAAAATAAATAAAACTAATTTAAATAAAAACACATTTGTGCTTGTCAGACATAAGTGGTTAAAAGTTCAATTGGTTGGAAAGTCATTCAAAAAGTGCTTGAGAAGAAGTCTAACATCAATTGTTTGCAGATGTCACTTAGTTTGATGTTTTGTTTTTAAATGCAATAATATTAATTTTTTTCAAAATGTGGCCTAACAGTCCATTTTTTTCTAGACCACTATAATAATACCAAAAATGACAACTATTAAAGTCTCTATAAATGTACAGTACATTAAATTCAGCTTTACAAGAGCCATCTAAATTCTCGATGACTGAACAGAGCTGTAAAACTCACTGGGTTGAGGATAGGTGTACCACTTACACTGTCTGGCAAATCGAATTCTCTTGTGTGAGAGTAAGACAGAGGTGCCAACGGCAGCTGTTCGTTTGCAGGTCCCACATGACATCACTTTAACTGCAACCCATTCTTTCCCAGAGGGTACAGGACTCATTACCTCATTGGAAGGATGTATTGCGGAATTGCGTTGATTGTTTAACTACATTTGGGTACCACTGTAGGCAACTTAAAGTCCTTTCGTGTGGCTGAGGTCCACCGCGGTCCCATCGGATTGTCAAAACTACCCGTAAAACTCAGCAGATTAGGAAGGTTTCGAACGGACTTACTCAAATGCCTGCGTTCGACCATTTAAAACAGTGACAAAGTGGGAATAATTACAACAACAGAACAATAGGAATGGATTTTTACAACACCAGGGACGATAAAACATAGTATAAAATTGGATGAAACAATTATCCTTGACATGGGGGCTCTCATGTGGCACATATATTAGTCCTGGATGAACTGTGATACTTGAACTACACGTCTAGGATATTGGCAATCAGAAAGCTCTAAAAAGGGTTTCCATATGAGTAAAGAGAGAACAGGGAACTTCACATGCGGACAAACTGGAGGTCATCTGGGGCCAATATCTTTTATTCACTGGAAGGCTGCTTACACACAGACCATCAATCATGTGAAAAATAATTCATAAAGTCAAGAAGTCAGCATTAAACTCACAGCCCTGCCTCCGAGAAGAGTAAGCTGGTAAGTACCTTGATGGCTGCTGTAAAGGTTATGGTTAAAACCAGTCTCAGCTTGCAGGCTTTTCATGTATCTGCTTATATATCCGTGAGAAAGAGGGCGTGGGGGGGTTCCTTGTGGTGACACTGAATGACTTCAAATGTAAAGGGAGAAAAGGAGGGTGCAAGATGGATGAGAAAGAGGGCTTTCACTTTAACCTGTGGAAAAAACGATGGTACCGTCGCACCATTTCTCTCTACATTCAGACTCTCCTTTCTAGCATTTATCTCTCCTTCATCCTTCCCACACTCTCTTTTTATCTGGTTAGCTTCAGTGGTAGGCTGCAGCAGTGTTTGGGAGCAAATAACCAACAGCAGAGAGGCTACTAATTTGTCATATTTTATCACGCACAGAGCCAAACAATCTAGTGGGATCAGGTAATAATTAAAACACGCTCTCCAAGTATGTTTCTCTCTCAAATAACACTCTAAAGACTGATTTATTTAGCAGATAGCTTCATTTGGATGGTTTCTAACAAACAGGAATTCCCTGCACTGTATTTTACGTGTTCATTTTACAGTTTCCGAATCAGTTATATAATTAGTTGAATTTACTGCAAATTTAAGTTTATTAATAAACTAGGTATAATGTTGCACTTATTTGATATCCTAATGATGTTTTTGTGTTAGACAAATTCTGCTCTTAAAGGGATAGTTCACCCATTTATCATGTCATTCTAAAGCTGTATGAGTTTGTTTCTTCTGCAAAACAGTGTTATTGGTATTATTAGTATTATTATATGCTATTAGAGTATTTAGTAATGTTAATGAAAGTTAATAAAGTTAATGATGAACGGAACATTGTAGCATGCTTCCCATCCAATAAATCACAATAAGCTTTGTGCTTTGTTACTTCTGATATGAAACAAAGTCTGAGATATCAAATTCTCTCCATTTTATTACAGTATTCAAACAATAAAAGTCGTTTTGCGCTGTTTAATGTGGGGTGGAAGTGGCAGGACGAAACAAACGTGAATATCTCCACCACATTAATACCAGTTTCAGCACTAAATAAACATAAATAAACATAATAAACATAAATAAACATCCGAAGGTATGTTGAAAGAAAGGGTGCAACTTGCCGAAATCCGTATCCTGTCTCATGTAATCTCTCAGTCAGTGTTTCAACCGCACAAAGACATCTATATAACAGCTTATAAACAATATGTCACGTAACGTCACTTTTCCTCATAAAAAACATATTTGGTTACCATAAACTCTTTAATCAGCTAGGAAAATGAACCATATAACACTGTTTTACTGTTCTTTAATGTTTAATTTATGTTTGAATAAATCTGTCAGGTTTTTATGACAGCCACCATTTAAATATTTATATTTCAAAAAACGAATTGGAGAAGAAATATAATGATGTAATTGTAATTTTATTATAATAAAAACTCCAAGTGTAATTTAAGCCCTTGTATACAAATCAGCTCATTTTAAGCTTAAAAACTATAGTAATGTAGTACCAACTACTGTCATGTGTATTTTACAGCATTAGTTGAGAGATTTTTATTTTCTTGAGAAATTTATTAGTATTTATTACTCATTTAAATCATGTTTTTAAACATATTTTCAGTTTCTTCTTAATTTTAAGAATTTTGTTATGCACTTTTTAATTAGTTGCATTTATCATTTCAGTTTTAGTAACTTTAGCACTTCAACTTAAACTTATTTCAGTTAGCTGCCAAAGAAACATGTCTAGTTTTTAAAGTTATTTACATTTTAATTTACACTTTATTTGACTTATCAAAATGATTTTTAATAGTTTTACCTTGATGAATGTCTCCACTGCTTGTATTGCACAGAAGAAAGTCACTGACATTAGAGTGAGTAAATGATGACAGAATTTTCATTTTTGGGTGAACTATCCCTTTAACTGATTTCAAACATATAATGTAATTTACAAGTAGCTTGCAGCTTGGCAACAAAGTAAGCCTGGTTTCAAAGTATGTTCCTGGGCTCATCTTCTCACAGAAGAGAAAAACAAGTCCAGTCTTTCCCTCTACTCATCTGAGATGCTTGGGTCACGCACATGATGCTCGCCAGAGGTACAGTAGGTCAGAGTGTTCAATCTGGTGAGAGGATTTCAAAAGCCCTCGACCCCACCCCACGGCTCCAGCGGAAGAGTCTGCACTGATGTAGCGCAAACCTGTCTCCTCTTTGCCTTTGTTTTCACTCAGGCCGACAATTCTGCAAAGCATTCTTAAACGAGATAGGATCACACACACTTTTAGGGTCTAATGATAAGCAGCTGCTGCTTAAGTGATTTCAGAGCCCGTTTTTTAAAAACACGATCAACTCCAGTGTAATGCACCATTCCAGGCTCTGAGAAGAACGAATTTGCGCTGAAAACCTGGACAAGAGGGAAAACGGAGCGACTTCCAACGTGTTCCCAGTGACCCAATGAGTAGTTCTTCCACTAACCCTGATAGAACATCCTATTATGACTGACAGACATGAAGAGCTTAGCGAAAGCGACAGAAAAAGGATAACTTAAGGAGGAGGGTCAAATGCGAAGCTGGATTACAAAGTCATGACTGAAACAGCGATCACATCAAAGTAGGCTTTGCGCGGAGATTTGATGCTACGTGACAATGTGAGGTTTTGTTCTGGGAGAAGTTCTCTATGAAAGGAATCCAGATTAACTGGCCACATATCAGTATCATTTAAAATCAAAACTCACCCAGGACAATGAATGGTTGGAGGACACAGTCTCAGAAAACAACATGTCTTTTTCTTTTCTCCACAGCTTTATAAAATGTAGGTTGATGATTTTGATTAGCGGTTGAGAACAGGAAAACTCCATAACGCTAAGTAGGTTATGGTAAATGAGGTGTTTAAATGTTGAGTGAGAAATAACCTTTTTTTTTTTTTGTCTGTACTGCATCTGGGTTTATTAGTATTGTAGGTCCTGACACTCTTCTCTGAGGTTTAAAGTCTGACTGTCAGGAGTTTGGCTTAACAATCCAAAGAGTTAGAGTTTTGTTTTCACATGAAACACAAAGCCAACACCTCAGGCTTTTCACTTAACCTCAAAGGTCCAGAGTGTCTCAGGCCTGGTGCAAATGTTAAAATAAGGTTATAAAATACAGGGTATGGAAGAAGAAGGATACATAATCCCGACAGGACTATTATATTGCTCTTTGCAGACAAATACAAGAATTTTCTTTTCCTATTTCACGATTGTTTCTAAGCATGGGTGACGTCCAGCAGCCAACTAGCCAATTAATGAAGTTGTCTAAACATCCTCCTATGTTTATTTAGAGAAATCATATACAAAAAGACAGGATTCCAGGATTTTTCTCCATATAGTGGACTTTAATGGGGTCAGCTGTTGAAGGTCCAAACTGCAGTTTCAATGCAGCTTCGAATGGCCTTACATGATCCCAGCCAAAGAATAAGGGTCTTGTCTAGCAAAACGTTTGGTCATTTAAAAAAAAAAAAAAATTATAAACACTGACCAAACGCAACACGTATGTTTTGGCCCCCATTTTTCATGCGCTGAACTCTAAGATCTAAGACTTTTTCTGTGTACACAAAAGGCCTATTTCTCTCAAATATTGTTCACAAATCTGTCTAAATCTGTGTTAGTGAGCACTTCTCCTTTGCCGACATAATCCATCCACAGGTGTGGCATATCAAGATGCTGATTAGACAGCATGATTATTGCACAGGTGTACCTTAGGCTGGCCACAATAAAAGGCCACTAAAGTGAACTAATCTTTTAAGACTGATTTGTCAATACAGAAAACATTAAGGTTGCGTTCAGTGCAGAGAACAAAACCAAAGACTAGTTTTTTGGTTGCCTGAACGACTAGTTAATTTGGAAATATGTATTTTTGGTTTCAAAAATGCCTAACTGTTGCATTCACAATGCAATATAAGTATGCTAAGAGTACTGTTCTAAGGGACCCACATGATCTAAGTATGTCAGAAAACCTTTAAACCAGAAATGGCACATGGAAAATGCTGGGAAAGAAGTCAATATGCAAAGTCGTAACTTTCCAAATCAACAGATTTGTCAGTGCCCTCACAACAAATTTACAAGCTACAAGCATTTTGGACATCAAAGGCAAAGCGGTATTCCTTCACTTAAAGTATTCACAGTACGTGACCACATAAACATATTTTTTACAGAGCTAAGCTCTCACTCAAATCCATGTTAAACCAGCGTGTCTGTACATTAGCATCTACACACCAGTGCTACAAACAGGCAGTGTGTGTGTATGTGCGTATATATGAGTGGGAAAGTGTTACTTACTGGAGCACATGTTGATCTCTGTCCCGCGCATGCCATAGTAGCCTGACGGACATGCATGGAGACACTCGCCATACTGCCTCATTCTCTCCCTCCTCAGGAACAAGAAGAGCTTGGGTTGGCAGTTCATACACCCGTTGTCCTTGGAACACACCGAGCAGCCTTTACAGATGGGATAAGCTCCATAGCTAGCTGCAATAAAGCAAGACACAAAACAGACACATTTACCAGCTAATAACACCAAAAAATGCTAATGTAACATCTCAAATTGTCAACACTCCCCGTTTTATTACCACATGTCACTTGCTATTTCAGTAAAACATTGGTGATAATTAATCAGAAAGTAGAAATAAAATACTACAGTCAGCTATTTACTGTATGTGTACAAAAAAGAAAATTTTTCCATGGCTTTCTCACCCTCAAGACATCCTAGGTATAGGAGTTTATTCTTTCACATGAATGCAATCAGAGTTATATTAAAAAATGTCCTGGCTCTTCCAGGACAGCATATGAATGGCTGTTGAGATTTGTTGAGATTTTGAAGTCCAATAAAGTGCATCCATCCATCATAAAAAGTGCTCCACACGGCTCCAGGAGAAATTTTATAAACCGTAACTCTAGCTTTCGTTAACTGTCGATGTAGGACGTAGGTGAACGCAGAAGTGACGAATGTGGAAGCGTAGAGGGGAGTAAAACAAATCACCAGTCACGAATTAGAGGTTCAAAATAAGGATTTGTAAAGAAAAATGTTGGAGGATTTCGATATAAGCCTAGATGAGACTGGTTTTCCTTTGCTTTAAACAAAACTTGGTTCTCACTAGCATATTTTCACCATCCACTGGAATGCCACTCTCCTGAGAATGAGTACGTCAGTCAGCAGAAGCTAGAGATTAAGGTTTATAAAGTTTTAAATATGGATATTTTTCTAACAAAAATGCACAAATTCACTTCAGATGGCCTTTATTAACCTGGAGCAATGTGGAGTACTTTTCATGATGGGTGGATGCACTTCATTGGCTTTCAAAATCTCAACACCCATTCACTGCCATTATAAAGCTTGGAAGTGCCAGGACAATTTTTAATACAACTCCGATTGTATTTGACTGAATTAAGAAAGTCATATACACCTAGGATGGCTTGAGTGTGAGTAAATCATGGAGTAATTTTCATTTTTGGGTTAACTATCCCTTTAAGTGCTAAAATGCATTGAAGCTGCAGGTTTACTGACTTCATTGCATTTGTTGTAAAATATATGCATTTTAATAACTTAGCTACAACCTAGTGAAATTGTAACAATAAAATACACAATTGTCCGATTGTCAGTGACACTTGTATGCAAATGTGTATTGAATAGTAAACCAATTCAAATGCAATGAATACCGAAGCGTTTTGGTGTGAGACACTAAAATACATGAAAAACTGCATCCCATATGGATTTAATATTAAATGCAAGTAGGGACCTAGTAGGGATAAGCAGAATGTATCGTAAGTAGCAAAGCAACAGCACACATTTTTATCCAAAACAACTTACTGTACACTTACTGAGGTTAAGTGCTTCGCTCAAGGGAACATGGTGATAGCTCATGACTTGTGTCTTGCAACCGAACCAGCAACGTTAAGTTGTAAACCACTACACCACAGAGCAAGCTAACTGCAAAGTGCTCTGTTGAACGGTTAAACGTGTGCCGCTATAGAACTGTCACAGACATTTTCATTGACACATAAAACTTTCAATGACTAAAGAAACTGTCATTACCGTGACACTAGCGAGGCCTGACGTTTTTGCAGAGGAAACCATTTTTAATGTGAGCAGCACAGTGATTTGATTCAAAGCTCAACTCCTGTATGTAGAGTTCAGACAGCCGCTGAAAGCCCAAAACCGCATTGACTCCGAGCAGGATCATGTTGCTGGTAGAAGACAAAGGAGCCAGTAACGACCATACCGTTTCACAATAAAGGTCTCTTAATGTAAGTTCCTTAGCGTCCTCTTTACAGGAAAATGTCCTTGGGCGCACACAATAGCTGCAAACCAGAGACATTGCTATTGATTGAAGCCAAGTTTTAAATATCACAAACCGAGATAGAGTAACGGTCCGAACTGGACGACCCACCACAATGCTTTATAAAATATCATGCACTTCGTTGACCTTTTTCCCCCATTTCCTTTTTTTCTCCTCATCTTTTCTTCAGCCTGAATAAATATTTGAGAGTGCACCATTTAAAATAACATCAAAATTTCATGGCTTATACAAATCTTCTTTTTTTTTTTTTTCATGTTTAGTGCCAATAAATATTTTCCATTAAATTATACAAGAGAAAGCATTGTGAGAGATGGACAAACCATACAAGAGAACTAACATAGGCAGCAACGCAATTACAACATTTAAGGCCCAGAAAGGTAGCAAGGACATTGGTAAAATAGTCCATGTGACATCAGTGGTTCAACCGTAATTTTACGAAGCTACAAGAATACTTTTTGTGTGCAAATAAACCAAAAATAATGACTTTATTTAACAATTTCACAAAAAGCATTCTCGTCCTTATTACCTTTCAGGGTCTTGAACGTGTCAGTTGCATTGCTGTCTATGCAGGGACGGAAAGCTCTCTGATTTCATCAAAAAAACATCTTAATTTGTGTTCCAAAGATGAACGAATTTGGAACGACATGAGGGTGAGTAATCAATGACTGAATTTGCATTTTTGGGTGAACTATCCCTTAAAAATCAGTAAGCATTGTCAGCTCACTATTCACTTACTGCAAATGCTGTCGCATTTATGTCAAAGTTCAGCTGAACAAGTCTTTAATGCTGTATTTCAAATATTATTTAAAAACAACTGCTTGGAATCAGAGCACTAAATATGTGATGAAAGACATAAAGTACCCAGTTTATTTTTAATACAATATACAACAATTGCTGTTTTATCTGTTGTAGTGGTGGTAGTTATTTAAAAAAAATAGTGATGTCAAATATTGCATTTTTGTAAAATCCAGGTGATTTACCACAGAAATATGATGTTTTTATAACATTTATGACTGTTATTGTGGCAGCTGTGGCCGATCTTCCTGAAACTTTGCATGCTTGTTTAGAATTACCTGTCGCATGTGCTCAGTGGGTTTTGTGAAGTTTTGAGTTTTCGTTTAGGCTTTATAGGCTTTTGGGTGGACAGGCTTCTTTTCTAAACGAACCATTATAGCTTCCCAAAGGGTAAATTTTATTGACCTAGAGAGTCCAGAGAATTGCACTTCAGTGTTTTTTTTTTCAGATTGAGCAAAAAACCTAGGACTAGCTCACAAAAGTAGGTTTTTAACATCTTTTCAATCATTTAAAAAACGGTTTGATTGACAGCAGTGGTTCTAGAGGCAAAGTTGTTCAGATCGAGGAATTCCATCATACGAAAATAATATTGTGTAAAATATCATTTTTTTCCTGTGACATCAGATTGAGTTTGTACATAAGTGTTGTGAGTTTGGCGGAGATATGTGAGCTCTGCCCCCTGTGAACATTTGGCATCCCTTTGCCAGGGAGAGTCGAAAGTTCTACTTTTTTTGATAATTATTAATATTCACTCTCCAGAGAAGCTTTCTGCACTGGTTTGGTTCCAATCGGGCGAAAAACCTAGGACTAGTTTGCACAAGTAGGTTTTGCAAAAAATGTGAAATACCCGAAAAATTCACAGGCTCACAATTGTGCGTTTTGATAGTTTAGACGATTGATGGCAACTGATGGTTTAGGAGTTATAAGCAATTTCATACTTTCAAAAATTGTTGTAAGCTGTAGTGTCCCCGTCAGGCGGGTGTAGGCAGTGTGAATACTACCATCCCTCCAAGTTTCGTCTCTATCACTTACAGTTTGGTCTGCACAATCA
>JAHKKF010494129.1:0-11373 GCA_019740295.1 Labeo calbasu | reverse complement strand
CTACCTCTCTGTCAGTATAAGACTGCTCTCTGTCACTTTATCATATCGATAAGCTCCACTGCACTATACTGTTGCATTTGCACTACTCTGGTTTTTGCACATGTGCCCTTACTTGTATATTGTTGTTGTTGTTGTGGTGGTGTTATTATTACATGTCAATTTTTGTATCTAGCTGTACTTACCTTTTGTATTTAATATATTTGTATTTAATATCTGTTTGCACCTAGGGTCTGAGAGTAACGTAATTTCAATTCTCTGTATGTCTTGGACATGTGGCAGAATTGACAATAAAGCTGACTTTGACTTTGACTTTGACTTGGTCACCCTCTCGCTTCCACTCATGAGTCTTCCCCACCCGAAGCCTGATATCTACAAGTGAGCGACGCCTGGTCATAATCACACAAAATCACCTTCCAGGTCTGCGTTCCTCAAAAGCATCGTGAGATAAGTTGATCGTAGAGACCATTGGTGGCATTCAGGCTCACGATGCTTTTAGGAAACGCTGTTTCCATTTGGGTGTGTTTGCGTGCCGCGTCTAATGCAGCTCACAGTCACTAGTGTAAAACTCCGGACAGGTTTTCTTGTGCGCACACGTTTTTAACGCGTCTTGACGTCGTACAGTCTGACATTAATGACAACGAGATCCCAGTGTGACATGATCATCATGTTCGTACTGTCTGACAAGCAACAATCGTAAAGGACTATTAAAAATCGCACAGTGTGAGCCCGGCTTAAGTCGTTAGTTTCACTGAACTCTACTTGTAACGACGGAATGATCATGTTCTGCCCATCGTCACCCGTAATGCTGAATCCCTGACAATTTTAATTTTCAGTTTTAAACAGCTTAAAAAACACTCATCTCTTTCGTCAACATTTGACTGCATCCTAAAATCAATAATAAAAAAGCTTTTTTCCCCTTCATCCCTTCCTGTCTATTTTACACTAATCGGAACAATGTCTTAAAGTTTTGTCATAAAGCGTCTGCTGAATGAATAAATGTAAATATAAATGTAACTGAACGTACCTGCAGATAAAGAGCCGATAAAGAACCAGGCTAAGATGATCATCTTACGTACAAGAGAACAAGCTTCAAAATACATAAACCCAAAGCGTCATGCAAGTTTAACAGCAGTGCTGCTGCTGCTGCTACCACATACAGTATACCACATTACATCCGTCATCTGACAAACTCCAAGCATAGAAAGTAACACCCCCACTCAGCATTGTACCCGCCCACTTTTTGAAGCAAAGGCAGGGCCAACTTTGACAAAGTGCATATGCCTAAATGCTAAAATATAAATAATATAATAATAAAACACCCACAATTACAAGTTTGTCATTTAAGACACTAGTTGCAAAGTCTTTGAAATTTTGGAGATTTTCAGTACCAATAATTCATGTCGAATTATTTACTACTGAAAATGAATCTAAGTAATAGATACATACTCATATGTAAAACTCTTTTACTTACTTGTGACGGCGAAGAAGGTTACCACTGAGCGAACAATTCTCGCATATTTTCTTGGTATATTGAAACACGGACGTCCTAAACCAATTGGCTTCCGTGCAAACTGAAACTCCCCAGGCACAAAGCTGCGTCCCAACGTTCATACTATCCATCCTAAATAGTATTTGAGATTAGAAAAGGTGTGTCCCAAAGCAAAAGAGTATGCTAAAGTCCTCGAATGGTCTACTATTTAGATTTTTAAGGGTGTAGATCCGTGCAGATATTAACTAGTATCGCTCACGATCCATGGCGCCCTGACGAAGGTTTGGTCCAAAACAGTTTCTGTTTCTCTTTTAGGTTTCACTCAACTGTATATGCTAGCAGTAGAGCGCCATCTAGTGAGAGGTCTTGGTGGAGGTCTGTGCTTTACTCGGTATTATCATTTTCTTTCTTTTTTTTAAAATTTGTATTTAAGAAAATAACAATAAAAAAGGTCTCCCAAAAGCAGTCTACAATCTACATATAGCTATCAAACTAGTAAATCTCCTTGTGAGTTTTAGAAAGTCTCTCCTGTGAACTTCCTGAATCCTACATCTCATCTCCATTGCACTGGTATAATGGTGAATCTCTCCAGTCCAAATCAAGAGCAAATAAGCAGCTTTGTAATGACCAGGACAGCAAATATTTGCGTCAGTGGTTCTTTGACTCCAAGTTGTACATTAAAATTGTTAAATGCACGGCTAACCATGCATTATCCCTTACTTGCAAACTTGTGAACACTCATGAGAGCCTGTCAGTAAACTTTTTTCTGCATTACTATCATACTGAACTTCTTCCTCTTGCTGTGAATACTTTTATCTGAACATCTATGAACATCATGACTCTTGGTCGTATTCAAGCCTGTATTTCTCTGTCTCTGCCATTACTTTCAGACACATTGACAAACACATGCTGAAGGAGACAGCAGCTTATATTACTGACAATCTTCATGTGATAAAGATATTGTATGTATTTACTTATATTTATCTAATGAAGGAAGACAGTCATAAATATCAGCACATTGTAATTTTTTTAGCAAACTCCACACAAGTGTTGTGTCTTTGTTTTGTCCTCCTACAGGGCAGTTTCAGGTGCCTTTCTAAGAGCTTCAGAGCTTGTGCAATCTGAACAATTACAGAGTGGCACCTAAATGTTATTTTCACATTTAAAAGGTTGTAGTAATAGACATATTTCATTCCAGATATTACATAGAAACATTTTACTCGGTTATTAAAAAAAACAAAACAAACAAAAAACACCATAATTCAGCCAAATGTTATTTTCACATTCTAATTACTAGTTATCTAGGGCTCCAGAATACATCACACTACATTAAGGTCGAGTTTCCATCAAAGATTCACAACGAGACGAGCTGGAAAATTGTTGATAATGGCTTCGCTTATGTGTTTTTTTCTTCAGTCAAACTAGCAATAATTCTTCATCCAGTTATTTTGAAACCTTGGCACATGATTTGCTTTTGAAAGGCTTACTGTCAGCTTGAATGGTTTTTGTATGAATATTAAATAAATGTTCTTATATGTTTAAATTATAATTATTGCATTTTATTTTACAGTATGTGTACTTACAGTGTACCCACCTAAGAAAGTAATATAAGGCAACTACAAGGGGTAGGAGTAGGCTTAGTACCTAGTTGTTACTTTTTTAGTATAATATGTACATAGTATGTATATAAGGAACAGGGCTGTAAAATAAAGTGCTACCATAATAATTAGTAAATGTTGTATTTCTGTGAAGAATAACATACCACTTTATTGCCATAAATATCAAAGATTCTGATTGCTGGTCCTGAAATCGATGGGATTCTGAATTACTGCTGTTTTCGATTCTTGTTTTTTTTTTTAGATTGGAGGAACTTAATTTCTCATTGACTGTAGGACAACGGTCTTAGAAAGTAACCTTATCATAGCATGAAACTTTGTTTTTAAAAATTATGATACATTTCTGTATTTAAATAATAATTCTGTCTGCATTGCCCATGAAATTAGTCATAGCCCACAGTGCAGCAGTGGACATGTGTTTATTGCATGAATGAAACAAGACGTGTACAGTTCTGCTGAATGTTTACTTCAACCGTATGCTTTGCACAAAATTAAAAAACTGGACATTAAAACCAAATAACCAGAACATTAACAACAACACTGATATAAGAGCTTGTGGTTTATCTGTCAGTCAGATGGGCACTCTCTGCCACTTATCTGTGCTTATCTGTGTTTTCTTTCAGAATGATCACAAGCTGATATAAAGGTTAAAAAATAGCATTTTATTTAAGATGGAAATAGATGGAAACCCTCGATCATGTCATGATCTATTCTGTTGTGCAGTTCCACCGTAAAATAATACCTGAATCATTTTCCAACTGGTTCATTCCATCTTTGGAATTGACTCTCGATTCCCAACGCCTCTGAATTTATTCCTTTTGGAATAGATTCCCAGCCCTATGTTAAACCTTTTTTTTTTTGGTAATGTTTGAGGCACTATTCTTCACACCCAGTTCCAGTGTGGCACAAAAGCATTTCAACATGGGCAAGATTTATCTGATTTATATTGCACACAAAATTGTAAAGTGCCTGTGAAAATATAAAGCTACAGTCTACCTAACTACAATGCAAGAACAGTGTTCAGCAATCTTCCAAGAAACAAAACTGTGGTTAATATGTACCCTGATAATATTGTGCATAAGTTATATTTATATTAAGAAAATTAGTTCCAGCCAGGGTTGCCAAGTCCATGATTTTCCCTTCACTTAACATTATTAGTAATGCGTCTCCCATCCAAAAGTCGCAAATAGCTTTGTGCTGTTAGTTCTGATAAGAAACAGTCTCATCTTTCAAAATATCCATTTTCTCACAAAAATCAAAAACCAAAATGTTGTTTTGACGTCTCAGTTCAAGAGGCAGCATGAGTCATTGCTTAAAGTCAAAATGCTCAGAAGCAAGTCGGATATCCACGAGTTGATCTTCAGTGTCTTCTCTACAAGCCTTAAAGCTGACTGCTGCAATTTCTTTCACAATCAAAGGTACAAGTCTATAAAGAGAGCAACAGAAAACTGACTTTAGTAAGGTTCAACACAGCAGTACAATATCCTTTATTAAAAAAAATCATGCAATGCATGAAAATACCTGAGGCAACTTATCAGCTGCTGGATCACCTTCCTGACAGTCAACACAAATAACACAATTACTAGATGTAAATCAAATCAAATCAAATAAAAAGGTACTGAATTCAAAGATAAATTTACACATTTCAGGTTTATACACATAAACCAAACCCCTTGACATCATTTTAAAACATGCAAATAATTAAATTCTTAACACTCAGATGCACCACACTATTTCAGTAACAATAAGCAATTATTCTGCAAATAGTTTGAGTTTTAAAATAAACTTGGATTAAATAAACTTGCTCCATACATAAACATCTTCATTTTCAGCTTTTCACTTGGAGGTAAATATATTTAAATGTGGACAAATGGTGAATTAAAGTAACCAAGCTAAATGGTTCAATTCCAATCAAATTAAAAGAAAAAAAATCTAAATGCAAAACAGTGATTGGCTCTTGCAGTAATTTGTTTCAAGTAATCTGATCACAATTACGTTCAGTTCTAAAGTATTTATTCTATCCAGAGATATAGATATAGTTTCACTCTATAGAGTGTCTTCAGTCTATAGAAATTAAGACCTTTTACATTACTCTAGTTGAGTCCTATGATTAGGAGTGAAATGCCCCTAATTTTTCAGTTTCTGTATTAGGAGCAACTTTTAGCCTCAAGATTTTTGGTGAATATGGCCCCAGGTCATTAGAACATTAGACAACTCATTTCCATTAATTAAAGAACAAATTTAAGTAATACTTGCCTTCAAGCATTTGCAGACTACGACTACCAAGACTACGAAGATGAATAGAAGTGGAGCAATTAATACATAAAGTCTTTGGCGTTCAAAGGAGTTGGGAGGTTTTGAGATGGAGGTTTGCGGTCGCTCTGTAAGATACAGCAGGAAGAATATTTAGAATTAGAGAATGCCTTTAATTTTACTTTGAGTAATGGTAAATGTGACTGCACCTTAGGGATGGCTCGATACCATAATTTTGGTTTCGGTATGATACCAGAATCTAATACCTCAGTATTGATACTAAATCATAGGTGACAAATAAGCAGCCTCAAAAGAGAAATGAATTCAAAACAATTGAGTAAGTAATGCTAACATACTAAACATATATTAGTCCATCATAAATATCATCGCTTGCATACAGGTGCAGTAAGGTCAGTTCAGTCACCTTTATCATTTTGTATGCAAAATAATCCCACATTTCACTTCTACCATTTTCTTTATTTACTAGTTTTGGGTGTGTTGATGGATTTCAACTGTTTGATGATCGATGGCCTTGTTCTGTTGTCACGTTTACCAGTTTCACAGCAATTTGGGAAGAACTTTGGAACAGCAGCATATGAAATACCGAACTGGGCAAAATGATGATTTTGAATGGTTTGAAATATATTATATGGTACCAGTATTAATACGAAATATTTCATATAAAACGTAGTGCAGTAAAAAGTGTAGTATTATGCTTTGGAATGTTGTAAAGTTTTCTACAGAAATCACTGATAAAGTACAGACACTTGAAAAGTACTTTTAAAGCAAAGTGAAAATGCTTCATCACTGTCTGCCTCTGCAACTGATCAACGCACATACCTCAGATGTGATACAGAGTAAACACGAAATTTCAAAAGTGCATGTGTGACACGCTAAAACCATTTTAGTTTTGGTCACATAATATTTGCACTTGCATTTCAAACAATCAAATATTAATTGAAATTTGAATGTTGAATGAAGAGTTTTACTATATTAAATTTAGTATCAGTAATATAAAGGGAATGTTTCTGCCATGCTGCCGACCGCTAATATCAAGCAACCAATTGAGCTAGAGAGAGATTTATATTTAATTCTTTTTCTTTAGCTATCCGAGTCTGAAATCTGAAAACAACAAGAGAGACTGTTAGAATAATACTTTACAGTAAAGCAACCTTTGTTAAAATTCTGTAGGTAACCTGACCTAAGCACTTATTAATCTAGGTCAATAATTATTTATAAATGATATATTTATATTTATTATGAACTAATACATGTTTAGTATGTTAACGTTATTTACTAAATTGTTTAAATTCACTTCTCTTTTGAGGCTGGTTATTTATCACCTATGGTATCGATTAGGGTTGTGACGAGACACTTATCCCACAAGACACGACAAGACATGACACTAGGTTCACGAGAACAAGACAAGATGAGATTTTTAAACTTTTCTTAAGAAATCCTCAGTGAAATATATAGGGAAAATAGTCTTTTATTCAACTTTTATTTGAAAGACAAAATGTAAAAAAAAAAATGAAGGTGCATTTTGAACTTCATGAAATTAAACTTCCATTTTAATGAATTATACGCAGTAATAAACAACATTTAAACAAGAGTTTCACGATTCTGGATAAACTGAGAATCCCAGTTGTTTTTAATAATTTTTATAGACCACGATTCTCTCACAATTCTGGAGAAAAAACAAAAAAAAAAGATTAGAAAACTAAACAAAATAACAATAAAAACATATTAATTTAAAAAAAAAAAAAAAAAAACATTCAATGATGGAGTCAGTGTCTCACTTCATTAAGACTTGTTTGACCATTGAAATCTGAATGAATGATTCAGTTATGTACTTTTTTAAACTGACAGTTTTCGACATCTCCTGGCGGAAGAGGATAAGCGTTACTATACATACAAGTGTTAAGATACTTTCATTTTGATCGCTACTGTAGACAATAAGTGTTTATACCCAAACTATAAACTTTTATCCCAGTACTTCTATAATTGAAATGTCTGTAACACAGAAATAATGATTATAATGTGGTTGAAAAGACTGTTTGTGTTGCTCTTTGTGTGTTCACATTTACCCCGACCCTCTGATTCATTAACATGGGCAGTGACAAAACCTGCTTCTCACGCTCCACTGACACTCACGATGTGAAACAGTCCTAATAGACATAGCTAAATCGTTGTCATTCAGGAATAAGATCGTGTGGGTGTTTGAATCAACACCTCAATATTTTAGGGATTAATAGTGCAGCTCTAATGTAAACCCTGCATAATGTTTTGTGAGGATACTGTCACGAAATCTGGTCACATCCATAGTATCCATTTAGTATTGATACCGAGGTACTAGATTCTGGTATCCTAACGAAACCAAAGTTATGGTATCGAGCCATCCCTATTACAGGCGGACAAATTATAGTAATATACCTACTGTTAACATTAAGTGTAACACTCTGATTTGTCACTTTGCTTCCAACAAAGATTTCTGCTTCGTAGAGGCCTGAGTTTTTGGAACTGACATTTAGGAGAGTTAAGGTTCCTTCTTTAACTCGCAGTAAGACTCCCGGTTCTTCCAAGACACTACAGTCCCCATAAAGGGGGAAGCGACAGTACTGTGCAATCAGTTTTTTCTTTTCTTCTCTTGTAAAAACTATTCTCACTTGATCGGCTCTTTCCAGTTCAGCAGTTTTAAAGGATATGGTAACATTGTCTCCATCAGTTGAATTCAATTCTGCAAAACACACAGCACCTGTTTGGGAAAGAAAGCAAGAATTTATTATGCTTTTTAAACACTGCTTCATAAATTGTCTTATGTATTTCAACAACCACATAAATAAAGTAAAAGTACTATAGTTAGCATTTCAGTCTATGGTAGGGATTGTTGCTGCCCTACAAAGGTAATATGATGTTTTAAACGGAGTAAATGCGGTCAGTACAAAAAAAAAAAAAAAAAATCAGGTTAAGATTTGTACAGATTTTTACATTTGGTTATATACCTTTATCGCGAACAGTGCCAGAGTTTAATGAATTTAAATAGGTGAAATATATTTAAAAAAATAAAGAATATAGTTTCAGTATAATATATAAAAATAAGATTTCATTAAAAAATAAAATAAAATCAAGCCTTGGGCATTATAGGAAATAATATTCAGAATATTTTACAACTGGTTTGATACCTTTATACCTCACAGTGTCAGAGTTTAATGAATTTAAGTGGGTTCGGTATTAAAAAAACGTAGAAAAATATGGTTTCAGTACCATGTATATAAAAATAATAAAGATATAATCATAAAAAAAAGCTTTATGCATTATAGGGAATAATATTCCGAAAAATGTAAAGTTGGTCTGATGCCTTTAGATCAAATGGTGTTGTCGTTTAATGGATTTATATTACTGCATACATTTAAAGTTGTAAAATGATTACAAAACACATAAAAGAAGCCTTGTGCAATGACAGGAATGTTTTTCTGAACATTTTATTATTGGTCTTATAGTACAATATCATGTCGTTAAATTAACCACTTAATTTACATGGTTAATTTATTTATTTTTCTTTAAATTAAGCCTTGTGCGACGTAAAGGGCATATATTTATGTCTATCCGAGTTCGTTTGGGCTCAAAACATAACAGGAAAATAGTTTAATTTCGTATGAAACCGAATGTCTAAAGAATGTCAACACCAAACTAACTTTACCGCAGCAACAAGCACCCCATCACCAAGTCCATCTAAACAGAGCAGCGTTTTGACGGAAAGAAAAATCATTACACACCAAATATCGATAAACCGATTCGTCCTACGGGTCGAAACTACTAACAAGCACAAATACGCAACTGTATTCTGGACATAATTCCAAAACTTCAACCAGCCGGTGCTTGAAAATGCATAAGCGCCTCAAGTCGCGTTTAATACAGGGAATTGACTGACGGCTACTCTGCTGTCTGTCCAGTTTTACCGCTTAGTAAACACAAGCATCCTTCAATTAACACCCATACACTCTACGTACCTGAAAATAATAGGATGACAATAGAAAATAAGTTCATCTTTTTGAAACAATTCAGCTCCAGCCACAGCCTCTCCCGCTTTAGCTTAGCTTTAGCTTTAGCTTTAGCCTTAGCAGAGGGGGCGGAAACACTCTGTTTGTTTTTCTTTTTTTTTGGGCGGAAACGTTCTTCTGCTTCTGTTTAATGACAGTGCACTGCTGCCACCTACCGTATTTTGTACTCTATATAACTCCTAAAACTATGATGATTTGCCCAAATAAAACTGGTACGAAACCGGCATCAGATGGCTCTGCGATTTCGTTCCATCGTTTAATTTACCGTATCAGGAATTAAGCGTTGTCAAGTCAGGTCACCCTTATTTATTTAGCGCTTTAAACAATACTGACTGTGTCAAAGCAGCTTTAGTGTCAACAGGGAAATAGTTGGTCAATAATGCAAGAGGACAATAAGAAAGAGTCATTTTTCAGTTGAAGTCAATTGCAGTTGCACCTTAATTACCATCTAAACCTGTGTCACGTAAAAGTGTAAAAAGTGCCGCTGTTTACCCAAATTATCGTACGCTAACCGGTCTACCCTCACCACTCTCAAATAAACTTTACACAAACAAAACATGCTCAGTTTCTAACGTCCACGCATCTGTGCTTATTTCTAAGTATAAACCTGTGTCCCAGTCTGAGTCTAGCTGACATTTGTTCACTTCTATTCATTCCCATGTACACAGTGGTCGAATTATTAAAAAAAAACAAACAAACAAAAAAAAAAAAAAATCAGGAGAAATGGTGGGGCGAGGGGATCCTGTGATTACAAATGATTATATTGTATTTTAGGGGGGATTTTTTTTGTTGTTGTTGATAACAGTGATTAATATTTTGCTGAGTGTGTTTTTTGCTGATTTAGGCGTGTCATTGATAAATATGATATGATAAATAAAACCGCCAGTAAGTGGCGGCAAGTGTCTGTTTTAATAAATGATTAATTGAATCCTTCAATCAAACGATTCTTTTCAAATGGCTGATTCAACTGATTCATTTGTGCTCTGAAACGCACAACATTTAATTTGCAAAACAGGAAAAAATACAAAATGTGTCTAAAATGTAACTCATTTAACACTGGCGATCTCACACACGTATTGATTCTTGTGTGATATAACTTAACTAGGTCTGCAGTAGTCAACATTTTAAAGTGGATTAAAAAAGTTAATTAAAATGTCCCAAGTCAAGAATAGGTATTGTTTTGGTTTTAGGACAACTTTGATGAAAGGTTTTGATCCACTTCAAATGTTGACAACTGTAGAGCTAAAATAAAAAATAAAAAACTGACACAGGAATATTTTTTATTTAATTATTCGAATATTCTTATAGGCTCCATCGTGCAATGAATGCTTTTGGACTCTCACGACGTGTTTTTGTCACGGACAAACTATCATTTCTGAATAGAAAGCATTTCTCGTCTCTCTCTTTCTTTATACTTTAACAAATATATTTTACACGCTGTTTGCATAGCAGTAACAAGGGGAACAGACTTCGACACAACACGACGTGGTGCAGGGGTGGCCCCAGGCTTATGAAGAAGGGAAGCGCTTTTTTTTGGTTTCCATTACTTTATGACTGGTCGGATTTTGTACCGAGCAGTGCATGTTAGTTAGTAATATGCAAAAAGACTTTAACGATTGTGTCAGACATTCCTGTTTGTGATATTGCAGTGGCCAATTTCATAACTAATAAAAATGATGTTCAGAAATATTATTATTTAGATATTATTTAGACCGTCTATGTGAGCTTGTATTGTAGGCTATCTTGTTTTCGTTTTTTACTGAAACACACGCACGCAGGCCAGTCCCCACAATGTAGCATAAACAAGTACACACACACACACACACACACACACACACACACACACACACGTTTGCTTTTGTGAATTGTGGGGACTTTCCATAGACTTCTATAGTTTTTATACTGACTAAACGATATTGTCTATCCACCAACCCAACCCTAAACCTACCCCTTA
>JAHKKF010494125.1:0-13922 GCA_019740295.1 Labeo calbasu | reverse complement strand
TTTTTTTAAATGAACCTGACAGTGCCACTAATTCTAGCTTTGACAGTCAACGGTTTTCTGAACTCTTTACGTTTTTTTCCAGACGCTGAAAGTGCTCAGAACGGCAGAGTTCGCTCCTCTTGTGATGTTCATTGCTCCTACTAACACTGCCAATCAGGTTAGAAATTGATTTATTCAAACTTTAAGAACCATAAGCCCATTCCTACCCATGCCTATGACCTAAAGTTTAAAACACAACATTTCATTTTTACACTTGAAATGTTTGCAACCTAATTTTCCATTCTACTTTCTCAGTCAGAGGCGGTGCAGAACATCCAGAAAGAATCTGACGGCATCCTCAGTGCATACCGCCACTTTTTTGACGAAATGCTCGTCAACAACGATGTAGATGAAAGTGTTAAGGGTGTGGAGGAAGCCATCGAGAGAGCCTCCTCAACCCCGCAGTGGGTACCAGTCTCTTGGGTGTACTAAAAACCCCAATCCCTTTCCCCATCGCTCCTCCAAAACTAGCATACGAGTGAACCCCACTCACACGGTGCCCTGCTTAATACAGTCATTATCAAGACAGTTTGCACATGAATAAGTGTTTTATAGAATGTTTGGGAAAAAAGCAATAAGTTTGTTCTTTTTGTTTAGTATGTGAATGATTTTCAAATGACAGAGCGTTATAGCATTAAGCGATGACATTTGTTAGCGATGCAAAAAGGACCTCTACTGTGATTCAAAATACCACTCAGTTCATTAAGGTCTGTTGGTTTTTGATCTTCCCTGGAGTTTCAGTGTGTTTTTTTGTACCATGTGCCATGGTGTTCTTCTTAAATATAATTACCTAAAAAAGGTTAAAAAAAAACACAGGGAAATTGTATCAATCAATATATGAAAGCAGGTTTGTCGTGTCCTGAAATGTTCTTCACAATGATATATGGATTTACCTCAAGTCATGTTGTAAGGCACTTTTAAAAGAACTGAATAAACCTCTCCCTACACTCCCATTGTGACTCTCTGTGTTAAAGTGTGGAAAACTTAGGTGACTGGATATACATCTTTGAACTCTGTTAAACATGCATGTGCTGATATTTTTGAGAAGAAACGAGACTTTGCTTCACGGACTTGCTTCTACAGAATAGAAGTTCTATTAGGTCTACAGATTTTGCTGTTTTGAGTCTTAAGGTCAATTCACACTGCACTGAAAGACGCCAATCAACGCAATCAGCAGATTACAGTACGTCACTTTCAAAAATTCCACAATGTTTTATTGGTGAAAACGAGATCACGTAGTGTCTGTTGGCGTTTGTCGGTGTGTTCAGCCAGAGTAAACAGTTTTGTCCAAAACTCAGACCCCAAAAGTGATTCCACTTTTAAGGGGTATTCTGTTCAGTGCCTGATTAGAAAGCCTACTAATTCGATTTATATGTCATCTAAAAGGTCTAAACTACCAGGGCAGATGTTGAAGTTCATCTTGGTACTCCAACTGTCCAGGTTTTATGATCATGACACCATCTTTTTCACATTTTAGCATTGGTGTCTGTGATGACCCCTACAAAAAAGAAGTATACTTCAAGTTTATTTTATTAATAGTAGTATACTTTTAAGTGTACTATTTCAGTACTCCTTGGAACAAAATTGGCCCACTTTCTAGTATATAAAAGTATACTTTTAAGTATACTTTAAGTATAACGGTAGTAAACTTACACAACTAGTTTACATCTATGTTTTAAGTTTGTACTGTAAGTATACTAAAAGTGAACTTATAGGTATACTGAGAGTTTACTAATTAAGTACTTGTTTATCCATTTTTTTTTAAGTTTAGTCTCAGTAAACTACTAGTGTATACTCTTAAACTTTCTTTTTCTTTTTTTTTTTAGATTTTATTTTATGGCATTTTTGCCTTTATTAAGATAGGACAGATCAGAGGTGACAGGAAGTGAAGTGGGAGAGAGAGAGATGGGGGCGGGATCGGGAAACGTCTTCGAGTAGGGATTCGAACATGGGACACCCGGAGTGCAACGGCGCTACATGTTGCGCACTGCCCACAAGGCTATCGGCGTCAACCTCTTAAGCTTTCTTTAAGTGAACTTTACATCATACTCTAAGTATACTACTATGTCCCTATTTGGGTATTAATTTGTATATTTTGTTATATGAATATTTGACAAAACATCAAAAGAAAGAACAGAGCATCTGCTTGTAAACAAAAACATTTTATTCTAGCTTCACAAAATAATAAACCACATTTTGAACAAAAAGCTGAAAAGACTATTCATGATAATCAAAACGTAGGCCTAGATGGAGTTGATCAACACTGTCAAAAGCTTGACAGTCATTATTACCTCTTCATGGGTCGACATTTTATTCCATAACGTTACACAATTTTACATATCTATGGTTTTGATGCTGTTTTATGTCTAACGATTGTGTTAGATTACGTGTGGAAGCATCTGTTGTTTCGGTTTCTTCTTCGCTCCTGTTTTGGAAATAAAAAAAAAAAAAAAAAAAAGATGTGCAATAGTGCCCCTATCGTATAACAATAAAAACATGGATTCTCAGAGCACAAATATAGCTCAAATATATTTAGACTTTTTCCAAGTATAAGTCAAGTATACTTAAATGTCATTTTATTTCTGAGAAGTATATAAAGCACATAAAAAGTACATAAAAAGTAGACTAAAAGTATACTTTCCTATTTTTTGTTTAAAAGAAGTATACTAATAGCACACTTAAACTTCTTTTTCCATAAGGGGAACCTTTTAGCAGTTTCAGCTCTTTCACGGATGTCGGTTTTGTGAAGTTCTCTGTGGTTATTTCTTGTGGAAACAGTGCCTTCAAGGTGAATATTGAGGTTTGCTGTCATGGTGTCATTCACTTTCAGTTTTCTTGCCATGCTATGTGTATGCAGTCATAATCGTGAAGACTGTTGTTCTAATACACCAAATAATTTGGCTGATAATGTTACAGATGCTCCTGCTAAATGAAAAAGATGAGATATATGCATCTTTCATTTCAACCATTTATCCCATCATCAAAACACACACTCACACAGATGACACAAGTTCAAGTCTGGCCTGCAGTGTGCCTCAATACATTTCTGCCGATAATTTGCACACTGATTTTTGATTCACAGTGCTAGAAATATCTATTTAATTTAACGTTAAAACGTTGCTTCATGTAAAGTCAGATAATATATATATATATATATATATATATATATATATATATTTATGTTGATTTTTCAACCATTCAAGATCATGGTGAACTTCTTTGTCAGTTTCGTCTGGTCAGACTAAAATACATAGCTAGTATAACAGTGGAAACAAATATTATGCTAACTGTGATATTCATACATAATAAGAAAATTAGCCCAAACCTTTGGACCTTTGTACCCTTTTATTTTGTAGTCACTATAGCTCTTTTTCTGTCTGTCAATTATTATAATAATAAATTCATGCATCTTATGTTTGCATGTAAGTGTTGCTAGATTCATTATCTTTATACAAATATCTGTTAGTAAATGTTTAGTAATACCGGCCTTGCATTCCACTTTAGTTAAAAGGAAAATTTGGGAAGAAAACTAACAGAAACTCTTCCCTAGAGAA
Source organism: Labeo calbasu (assembly GCA_019740295.1). Taxonomy (NCBI): domain Eukaryota; kingdom Metazoa; phylum Chordata; class Actinopteri; order Cypriniformes; family Cyprinidae; genus Labeo; species Labeo calbasu. The sequence goes on along the minus strand of JAHKKF010494125.1, from coordinate 10,329 downwards.
ACAAGTCTTGGAAATATTAATTACAGTATGTTTACTGACCACTTGATGGCAGTATAGGATTGTGTTTGAGCCTTGAGGTAATGAATAAGGAGTGGAGTGCTTGCTGAATTCAGATCTGTGCTAACATATTTAACTATTCTGACATATAAAGATATGGTAAATATTGTAAGAGCAGTATGCTTGTACACTTCTTTTACTACTTCCTTTTTGAAGGTTTTTAAAGAAATATATGGTATTTATACCATGGTTTTGTCATATTTCATTGGTTTGATTTGAAAATATATAATTAATGTGATTCATATAATAAACTGTAATTGAATATGACAAGAAATTTTCAGTAGATTAGACATAATCAGGAATGTGTGCATATCCTTAATTTTAAACCCTCATCCGCTTCCATTTATTTATTTAATTACGTCTCAATTATTGGATTTTAGTTAAAGATAAGCATATTATTTTTTACATTATTTCAGAGAGAGAGAGAGAAAGAGAGAGAGAGAGAGAGAGAGAGAGAGAGTACATTTATGCTAAATGTATGGAAATTCTCAGAAGTCCCTACTTCATACATCACATATTATTATATGATATTTAAATAGATTTCATTTTATTTACATTTATTTTAATTTAACAGGACTTTAGATTTATTTTTAGTTTATATCGTTTGTAGTTTGTTGGACATTTTTTATGTACTTCAGTAAATATTATGTACAATAAATATAGTCTTTATGCATGTGTTAGTAACAGTCCTTAAATTTAATTGGATTATATACATCTCTTCAGTCACCCTTTTCTTTAAGATATCAGTATTGGCAACAAACTTAATGGTTAACCACTGCAATACAGTGATAGTGCTTTTGTTTGAAGTCAATTTGGAGATTCCAGGGAAAGGTAAAAAGGCCTAACAGAATATGAAGAACTCCAAAGACTTTGTACATCATTTCATTATAAAAAAAAAAAACTGGATAAAGAATGAAATTATTATTAGATCAGTACCAACGGATAACAAAAAACGCAAGCTTGTGGTTCAGGGTTTTCTGAGAGAACATCTAAAAGCTTTTTATCTCTCTCCTATTACGATGGTGTGATTAAAACATGTTTTCAATGTGGTCAGTATGGTAAAATGGATTTTGCTGGAGAGGACACATCTTTCAGCTGTATCAGATATCTGTCATGCATCAATAACGCTCATATGTCTGTATGCAGAGTGCACAAATCTATAAATGTATATAGACCAGATTTACTAAAATCAGTGTAAAACCGCAATCCCATAAAAGCAACAATGGGAGTGTAAATTGTTATTTGTTAATGCATTAACTAACATTAACATATAGGACCTTATTCTTAAGTGTTTCTGACAGATCCTTGTTTCTTTCATAGTTTGTAAATAAACTGCATTTTAGTTCACTTCACACCAGAATAGTTGCACATTGTATGTTGGCCTGTATACAATGGAGTCTTAATAAAATTATTTTAACAACTATTTAAAATCAGTTTTATTAAAATCAATCAAGAATTAATGTTAAAGCATAAATATAAAACATTTAAGCACATTTGCAGTAGCCTAGTATAAAAATGCTTAGGTCAAGTCATGTTTATTTTCATAATGCTTTATACAATACAGATTCTTCAAAGCAATTACATGAGGTGTTTACCTGGATGATGTAAATGCAGTGCTCGTTTCGTCCTGTGCGAGCGCTAAAGTTCACAACTGTCTGACTGACATCACAGGAAGCTCCGAGACAAATCTGATCTGATGAGGGCTGTGGCTTTGCCATTTACTAGATATAAAATTTTATTTAGACAGTTTGCTGCCTGAATTGTGTTTATACTGGGATCCTTGTTATCTTTTTAAGCTCGCTGAGGATGGCTGAGCCAAGTGGGAGATATCAGCAGGTGAGTGAGCTCCACTGTGACTCGACACGGTTATTTTTAAAGTAGACCAGCGGCAAGCGCCTCTACGGCGGACAGCGTTGTTGGGAAACACCGAGGCTCTGACAGGATGCGGGCCGTAATGTTTTGAAATGAATAGCATGTCCATTTAAATAATTGCGATATGGCATAAAACTAAGATTGTGCTCTTCTCTGAACATTTTGTGTATAACCAGTTCGGTATTTAAAAATGGTTGCTAATGCTATTGTTTCTTGCTTACGTTAAAGTTGTCATTCATACAATACAAATAGCGTAACTCGTTTACAATCCCCATGCAAGGCAAGTAAACTTAATGCAGGGACATTGCAGATTGGCACATATTTATGTAGCAAGAACCGGCCTGGTTTAAATGGACAAGTTGGAAAAAAAAAAATATCTGGTTAGATCACTGAACTAGAGGCCAGTGTAATATAATATCACATTACAGCAGGCATGTCGTCAAAAGTGCGTTTGGTCATTTTTTTAATAAATAAATTTGGTCAAGGTTATCACACTGACCTTTATATGATACAATTCTGATGTCATATGGTAAAACCATAGTACTTTGATCAATGACATGTCCAAACTACTTCTGTCATGGTAAAGCCTTGATAAAACCATGATTTTAGACATGAATCTCAAAAAGTAGTAGATCTTGTGTAACAGTTTTTTTCAGCAAAATTTTGATCATGCATCAAATACAGTAGTCTTTAGGGGTAGTTTTGTCAATATTATTTATATTATATTATTTAACTATTTAACTGTATCATTTAGTGAATAAAACATAATTTAAAAACATTTCTGGAACAGATGTGAGTGTTTAGTGTGTGAGCATGTGATGAGTGTATGGAAAGTCATGTGAGTTTAGTGGAGTGTTTACTCTGACACCATTAACATTTAAATTCAACACATGAATATCAGGTTTGACTTGTACCAGTAAAGATCATCTCATATTTCCACTTGCCCTTATGGAAGAGTTGTATTTGCAAACAAGTCACACTCAGGGGACAAAGTTCGGGATTTCATGCAGCCATTGAATTCTCTTCTGTCCCCAGCTGCCCAATGAAGAGGAGCCAGAGGAGGGAGCTCAGGTGGCCAGTGATCCTCCACCCCCTTACAGTAGTATTGCAGCTGACAGTGCAGGTATACAACATTTGTAGGGCCCTGTGAAATCCATTTTGTTTTCTGTGTTTTCCATTTAAAATTTCTGCATTCTATTGTAATTTAAATAATCAGAAAGGATGTCTAATCATAGTGCACAGCTTGTATTTTGTTTGTTCACACCATATTATGCAATGTTAAGGCACGTTTGAGTAATCATCATTCATATTTTTCCCTCTTCTCAGCATATTTTGATTACAAGGACGATGCAGCATTCCCCAAGCCCCCATCTTATAATGTAGCCACATCTCTACCATCGTACGATGAGGCTGAGAGAACCAAAGTAGAGGCTACTATCCCACTGGTGTCAGGCCGAGTAAGTACTGCACGTCTCACCCACTAATTCAAACCAGCTCTGGGACAAAAAATCCTTAACATCACCACAGGAAATGCTGTTTTAATGTGATGTAGTTTCCCCTGTTCACTGCTCTGTTTCTCTGCCACACACTGCTTGCGTACAGCACAGGGAACGTCTGGACACATTCGATGATGTAACTCGCTGTGCGCTGGAGGTACATTAACAGAGTGTGTGAGACTGTAAAGTGTGGTGGTGGAGGTGATGTCAATCTAGGAAGACCCCAGGGCCCTTTTTTCTGGCTTGAATCTATTACATGTTTTGACTAGAAGTAGGCTTATATTTTTATTTTTTTTATGTAACTTGCTGCATAGAAAAATATCAGCACTAACAGCAAGAATTGAATATTTGATAAAGTTATGTGCATTTGGAAAACAGCACTGATTTTGTGCTTTTCAGGCCATGAAATGTTGCCCCTGGTGTCTTAGGTTTTAAACGTGATGATAGTTACTTCTGGAGATGTTTTGCTTTATGAATTTGTTGTATGTCTGTGGAAATGTTTAGTAATTTGGCACAATCATCTTCACAAATGTGTATATTTGAAATTCAGAACAGCTTTTAAATGAAGTTTAAAAATGTTTGATGAGAGTTGAATCATGATCATAACAACAATCATTAAAAACATCTTTTGAGACTTTATTGTACTATGAAAACATTCTGTAATTTCTGTGAGAACTTTCACACCATTAAACTTTTTGGAGAAGTTGAATCTTTATATTTACCCCCGTCAAAGCACCACTGTCACGTCTGCACACATGCAGCCAAATATCTTTTTTTTTTTTTTTATTTTTTTTTTTTATCACTTTGCATGTCAAGCTAAAAATACTCCAACTTTTAAACATTTGTGTGAAGACTATTCTGTTGCATGCCTTCCAGCTGTGAACCCAGTAATGTGTTTTATTTAAAGATGCCCTTTGAAACATGTCTGATAGGGTCAGGTGAACCCCAAACCAGATTTTTAAAAACCTGATTTAAATATCCGATTTAAAAAATATGTATTTTTGTTCCTCCATTTTAAACTAATATTGTCTAGCCTATAGTGTTTGTAAACACTTCGTGTCGGCATCAGGTCAAATGCAGTGTTATTTTATTTTAACCATCCAGCAAACGTTTTAAAATATTTTGAAAAATTACGTCCTTGACATTTAGATGATGTCTAAATGTGAACTTTTGTTGTTTCAAAGTCCGAAAAAAATCCAGAGAAAAGTCACTACCCAGTTGGCTGATTTGGGTACTTTCACACAAGCTCTTTTGGTGCACACTCAGGTTCGTTTGATGACAGAGTTTGGTTTGTTTGGATAAAATGTTTTCCAAACTTGGGTGTGCACCCGTGTACTGTCCACGAGTACAGTTCAAGTGAACTCCAATGCTTTTATCTGCCTGCCTTCAACATAAATTGAATTTTGTGTAATTTGGGCTACAACTAACAATTTTGATAAAAGATCTGTTCAGGCCTATGTTCATTATTTATTTGATTAATCGGATGAAAAATACACAAATGAATTCGATTAACTTTTATTAAAAATAAATCATTTTAATCCATAATTTACTAAGTTGTTTTCCTACATCCTGTTGTCCTCAAACGATGTGGAGTGAAAACAAATCTGTGTAGTTAAATTGTGCAAAAATTCTTAAAATTTAAAATGTGTGCCTACCATTTGAAAGTAAAAATGAAAAATGATGATAAAAAATAAAATCAAAGCAAACAAAATTAACTAGTTAAACCACTGCATTAAATGGCACACATTCATCAATGCACATGACAGAGCAATCCGCTGTAAACTACATGCTTTAGTTTGAAGCAGTTAGTATGCGCTTAGTATTCTCATGTTTAGGTCAGTATAAGTCATGCACAGTTCCCACAGCAGCTCACTCTACATCCTCCGCTGTTTTCCAGATGTGTTTTGTCCATAAAATTTAACAGAATCCATAGGTGGCACAGGCAAGGATAAGCAATCGAACTATGGTTCACACCAAGCAATCGAACCAAGTTTGAAAACACCATGAAGCTACATGTCTGCTCTTACAGTGCTGCTGTATTGTTACTTATGTGTTTGTAGTTTATATTTCTGTGAATTATATGAACCCCAATGCATCCACTTAAATTGCTCTCCTATTGTTATCGAGTTTTTCTCATTTAAAGAGGTCATAACGTTTTTTTGGGGTTTTTTTTCTTGCTTCTTAATGCTTTTTATTGTTCACTTACAATGTTAATAAAGTGTTTTGTACAAATTATGTTAATATTTTCAACTCTCATTCTGACCCTCAGTTTGAAATGATCTGTTTTTAAACATTGCTTGAAAATAGTATCAACGCCCCTTGCTATTTGCATGCGAGTATTAATAAAAACCTTTATCCATGTAAAACCATCATTAACAGACAAGTCAATATTTGTCAAATTATTTATGATGTAATTGGTTTTAGAGATGGGCGATACAGGCTTAAAACTGTCATGATAATTTATGGTATTTATTGCGATAACGATATCAATGACAATTATTCAGGGAATAATCTTGGCAATAAAGCTCTTTCTGATTCTGTTTCTTGCGCAAAACTCCACGTATGCTTTATAGCAAAAGTAATCTGACGTACTGACGACGCTCCAGGAATCTCTAATCCAGTCATCGCTGTAGCTGAATAAAATGCAGATAGAGAAATATTAACTTGAAGATAATAAACATGCGATGGCTACAATACATTGTTTGTTTGTGTTCTTCAAGCAATTTTGGGTATCTTTGTAAGGATAAAGTATATTTATAATGCAATGGTAATTGACATCGACAGCCTTTATAATACTATAAAATAGTATGATTTCAGCCTCATTCTGTGATATGAAACCACGGCTCATGACAAAAGGTTATTTCAAACACCCGACTATGTTATTAAGTTAATTTGGTGAAAAAGCATGTCAATAAATGATATCTTTGTTGGACAACAGGTTTGTAACTTAAACAGGCTCATACACATGCAAAACTGCATCGCTCACGTGCTACTAGTACATTTAATGTTATTCAAGGCTCAGACCGATTTTTGTCGCACTGCACATTTTTGACCAAACCACTTCCAGGTTGGAGCTCTTCATTTAGGATATATTAGTTTCACGTCCGCCTTCAGCACATCACTCTGTACATTTGCACACAGAAATATGTCAACAACTAAAATTAATCGTTTTTATTGCAGGAAGACTAAGGGAAAAAATTTACCGGTATTTTGCAAATGATAAGATATCGCCCATCCCTAATTGGTTTGCGATACAGCTGCTGTCAGATCCAGTACAGTTTTCTGTTTCATCTTTCCACAAAAGTTTCTTTGCAAACTTTCCATTACTGTGCTACATTTACATAACAATATGCAGTCAAATGCTCCGAACAAACATGCAATCTTCTGAACGCCATTAAAAACAAACCATCCACTTGTTCGTAGTGTTGAAGTCTGTATTTCCATTTGTTCGCTTAAATGGTGTAGCTCAGGTGCATGGAGTAGGTGAGGAATTGAATGTGCATCTGTATACTGTATCAAGTATAAACAGCAGCAGTGATTATAATTGTCCTTTTTGCTTTTGAGACGACTCATGCATCCATTAAATGAATGAACGTTAGTAGGCGGGGCCTGTAGTACAACGATGTTTAACTATTCGTTGTCGTCTTGCTCTTGAGGAGAATGTTTAAAGCTATAAAACTTGCAGGATGTTTTAATGGTACAAAGTCCTTCTATAATGAAAATTTTAACAATCAACAAACGATCAAAGAAAATCTGATTTCTCATGTCATGACCCCTTTAAATGATCCCACGCCTTGCTTTCCTCTTTCTGTCTCTGTTACACATTTAGAGTTGATGGACATGTCTGTCTCTGTATGCTTTACTGCAGGATGATGATTTTGTGGCCAGAGATGACTTTGAGGATGCTGACCAGCTGCAGATAGGCAACGACGGCATTTTCATGCTGACATGTTTCAGTAAGTGTTCTCAGGGATGACTGGAGTTTTTTTGCATTCCTATCGCTGTTCTTTTGTGTCTTTTCCATCAAGTGGGACATTCCAAACATATGCATGTTACCAACCAAATAAAAAAGAAATTGCTGATGATAAGGGTCGTGTTACTTTTGTGTGTGTATGTTGTTGTTTTTTTTTTTTATGTGAATAAACAGTTCGACGTAATCTTTATAATAAATCTGACATTTCAATTTTAAAATCTAATTTTTCCTCAGTGGCATTCCTCTTCAACTGGATTGGCTTCTTTCTGTCATTCTGCCTTACAACCTCAGCAGCTGGGCGTTATGGCGCCATCTCTGGGTTTGGTCTGTCCCTCATCAAATGGATTCTCATCGTACGGGTACGCTTCCACCTAGACAACTGCAGTGAATTTGACACATTATGATTTATTTAGACAGTATATCTATTGGTTAACCATTTTGGCTTGGCTGGGTTAGTGAGAACATTCCAGAAGCACATTGCTCCGCATTAGTAATCACCACAACAGCTGAAATCTGACTAAATGATTCAAATGTGCTGCAATGTATTGTAATGTGTTGTAATGTGTTTTCTTCATGACATTGCAAGCCTGGACATGATCAGTGCTTTATCCGAGCATCTCTTTCTCACTCTTCCTCTCTCCTTTCATTCTTAGTTTTCTACTTATTTCCCTGGTTACTTTGATGGACAGTACTGGTTATGGTGGGTGTTTCTGGTGCTCGGTAAGTATGAAACACAACCATTTTTTTTTCTCAGTTTGAAATATTTCACTTGTAAAACAGGCTTATGCTCTGTATCCATCAATGCTAAAACTTAGTTTGATGTACATTGTCGGCCCAGTTCAAAGGCCGTTTGAAGCGAGAGCTTAAAGGAGCAAGAGGTACAAGCACTAATATGAGTTTTTTATGACCTACAGGCATCCTGCTCTTCCTCAGAGGCTTTATTAACTACGCCAAGATCCGAAAAATGGCAGACTCCGTTTCTACTCTTCCACGGACCAGAGTTCTCTTCATCTATTAAAGGTTAATATTTCTGAGCCTCTTTTATATGAAGGCAAAACTGTTTTGTGTTTATTTAATTAAGTTCTAAAACTTACTGACCTTACATTACAGTTTTAAGTCTGGATGTCCTGTAAAGAGCACATTTAGGGCTTTTCAGAGATACCAGATGTTTGGAAGTTTCACACTGACCACTCCCTCCCCTTGGTCTTTAAATATGGCTGACATTTATTTAGCGATCATATTTAACTCCCTTATGTCAATATGATAATATTTTGTAATGATCCATTTAAATCTGGATAATCTCTGGAAAATGTTATGGGGTTTCAAGTCAAAATATGACTTTCTGTTATGAAACAGGTCATCAATTTCATACATATGCACTGTAGAGGACACCAGAACTTAACGCATGTTTATTACGCATTCTGAGAAACACAACAAGTGAATAGGAAAAAAGTATATGAAAAGTTTATTTGCAAAAACAGATAACTCTTTTTCAAAAATCTATTTTTTCATGTTTTTATCATATTTCATGTTCTATCATGTTTTTTGTTTCATTGTGTTAGTTAGCTGTTTTTTGTTGTTGTTGGGTTTTTTTGTACTTTATATCAAAATAACCCAACTGCAGTTTGATTGAGATTAATTGGAATGCACAATGAAAAAACATGAAAAAAAATGTATCTGTTATAATTTATATTATATATGAATACAAATATTTTGTACATAAATAACATTTCTCTTAAATATATACATTAACTTGTATTTATTCATACATAATAATTACACACAGTACACACACATCTATTAGACTTTAATTTTGTATGTGATTAATCGCGATTAATCGTTCGACAATCCTAATATATATATATGTATATATATATATATATATATATATATATATATATAATATATTCCTATGAAATATTGCATATTATGACAGTCTTGCCAATTATTAGTCCCATTATTACACTTCTTTTTTCAATACATGTTGCCTCAAAAACTCATCAGTATGCAGTTAGATACAGTGTGTAGATACATTGTATATAATGAGAGAACCCATTTATAGGCATTTTGCACTCACATTGCAAAAAGCAAAATGGTGTATCGATCTTTCATAACATAGTTAAGAATCATCTTTAAAACAAAACTTGATTGGTGATTTAAAAAAAAAAAAAACAATCCCACTGTTTTTGCCTTTTCACGTCTATTCATGTCTTTTTGTTTATATTTTGTAGTAAAAAAAAAAAAACAAACAAACAAAAAAAACAACTTAGTTCCGGTGTCCTCAACAGAGGACATAGCATAACATATATATAAAAAAAATGTTATTTTTACGACATTGCATACATTTTTAAATATCTTAAAAACACACACACACACAGTGGTTTCAAATAGTGATAAATTAAAATGTATGCAATGTTTAATTAAAAACCTTTTTTACACAACCATTGGGACATTGAACGAAGCGGGGGTCAATATCAAAAGTTGCATTGAGTATTTTGTGTCCACCAGTTGATTTAAGTACTACAGTGCTCCATATTTGCCAGTTTTTGCTGTGAGATGTTATGTCACTCTTCCAGCAAGGCATTTGCAAATTCTTGAAGTTGTCACATGGTTACTTGTGGTTTGCTGTCTCCTGTCTTGGGCATCTTATATTATGGAAACTGCAGTTCTGCAGGTGCATGTGTTAGCTTAGTTGGATTTTACAAAATTATCTTTAAAATGCAGTGTGCTGACAAGGGCAAGTTTCTTTTTATTTTTTTATTTTTTTGGATTGCACTTGCTGCATTGTGTTGATAAAGTCAACACCATGTGGCACTTGCAATCCAGAGATGTTCCAAAATGCGTGTTCGCGTCTAAACACAAATTTTGTATAACCATTGCACTGTTTGACCTGCAACACTGCACAATGCAGGTCAAATAGTGCAATGGTTA
>JAHKKF010494123.1:0-17904 GCA_019740295.1 Labeo calbasu | reverse complement strand
TTACAGACTGATGAATTCACCCATAAAACAAATTATTCAACCACTGAGTGTACAAACATACCTTTAAAGAAGAGTAGTATGAGGCAAAATTAGTATGGCAACACTAAAAGGCCTACTCTCTCTCTCCTGAATGGAAAAACGCACGTGGAAATTAAACGCTAAAATATCACGATTAACAGCACCACTTTCAAAGAGAATTCGCTAGTTACACATTATAAAATACATGCTAGCGAAGTTTTAAGAATATACACAATGATTAAATTACAAAAAGTGACCAAATAAAACATATGTATGAGAGAGCGAAAGATACCCTTGCTTCCCGTCTGCATTCACAGTGAGGCCAATGCTTAAAGGAGAAGCGACACCTCTTCCAGAGGTGTGCCACTAATTAAGACCCCACCTACAACAATTGGTAGGAACTCCTGACTGAAACCATTGAAACTAAACAGGAATAGTAATTATAAAAGAAAATAAACACTAAATACAAGTTTTGATGAACTTAACATGGACAAGACAATTACTTTTTTCCACAAATAATAAAACAAGATATAAAAGTCACAATCAACTGGCTACACGCACATTTGAATAATGTCGGGCTGTAAACGGGTTCGGGCTTTTAAAAAGCTGTCAATCAAAATGTACTTGTCGGGCTCGGGCCAAATTCTGTCGGGCTCGGGCACTGTCGGGCCTAACTTTTAAGGCCCGATTACAGCTCTACACCCTTGTCAAAAACAGCTGTGTTCACAGCGACCATTTTGGTGCATGTCCCTTTAAATGATGAGCTCAGGGTGTGCATTCCCTTCAAAAACAAAAGTAAAACTGCTGCGTCTTCAGCAGCCCAAATGTGGGGAGAAAATGACGACTGCTATGTTCATTATTACATCCAACAACAAAACACCTCAATCGCTTAGGAGACATTCTTGTCTACCCCTGCTCCGGCGTCGAAACAATGGTGGATTGTTCACAGCTCACTCAGGGCAGTTCAATCAATAGTCATGAAAGGGGCCTGTGCAGAGCTACATCACTCTGCCAGGAATCTCAGAACAGCCTGATTTAAGAAAGTGATTATTATTAGGGATAAAAAAAAAAGCACTGGGAGGATTTTTTTCATTATAGGGTGGTTGTGTACACACACTGCCAACAAACATTTATGTTCAAACAACATGTAAAAGTGAATTTTGTATCCGATGACCACTTTGAAAACGCTCAGTAACAACTGACTGGTTACTGTACAGGTATCAGTTTCAGGTAATAAACTAGCTAATGGTAAATTTATTATATCCTTTCCTGTGCACTTTGATACAGTTTATAATGAGATCTATATCTTAACCTGTAATTTGTGGTGTGAAAGGAAAGGGAAATTAATGGGGAAGGCTGTCAAAATGTCCTAAAGAAAAAACGCTTTGCTGTAACCTGCCAATAAAGTGTCATAATCCTGGTGGGGTTATGTAAGATGTCGTCATTCAGGTATGTCCTAGACCTTCTCAGCCTGAATGACAGAGTTCCCACTGTTATTGTAAAACAAGACAAGGCTTATTCAAGTCAACATCATGTTTTCTTTCTGACTCAGATTATTGTGTAACATACAAATAGTTTTAAAACTCTAGGAATAATTGTATAATTGGTTGTTTTAATATAAACTTTATTAGGAAGAAGAGTTTGCACAAACATGGCATGTATTGATTTAGCCAGCTATGTGTGTAAAGCACACCTGCTGAGCTGATGAATGGGGAAGGATGGGGGTTTAGAGGAGTGATTTTAGTTAGGAATGTCTTGCCTGTAGCTTCTTCTTTCCCATTCAGGCTTTTCAAGAAGAAAGAACATTTGCATAACGGCTGTTTTGTAATAGCTGTGTGCTTACGTGCTGATGAAACTGATATCGGACACATGTTGTGGCCCATTTTATAATATGACAATAACTAAAATATTAGTTTTTCTTTGGCATTAACATCAGTACCTTAATGTCATTTTTAAAAACTCTTCCAGAAAACTGTTTTGAGTTTTGAGAATAAAGTTCTGAAATCAGTGCCTAAGTGATTATAAAATAAACTGTTATTACAGAAGGAGAATGAGTAGACATTAAACCGGTGTCGACCATGGCCTTCACATTTGTTCATTCAGGGCTGTTCAAAGTGTCCCAGACCCCTCCTGGAGGTCTGGGATAACCAGGTTAAAGAATGGTTTTGATCTTGACCCCATTTAAATAGACCATTGACCCCTGCCCCTTTGGATAGCTTCAGTTACGCTCTGTTGCTATAAGGAAGGATTTTACCCTGAATCCATGACAGACATAAGACCTCTGAACATCTGTGACAGAGAGACTGCGTCAGTAGAGCCTTACACTCTGGGTCCATTTCTGCCTCTGTCATAATATTTAATTACTTCTATTAGCAGTTAATCAGATTGAGCAAGTGAAGATGGAAAGAGATTATGAAATATTACAGGAAATAAAACTCTGTGAGAGACTATGTTGATTTGTTCTCTCTGGTCAGTATAGGTATGTGGGTTTATAATGGAGGGTTACTTTCCCCTCGTGTTGACCTTAGGATTTGGAGATTGACACAGTGGAAACATTTTGATCTTGCTATTCTGCGTATTGCAGCAGGTTCCAGCCAAACAGTGTTGCTGTTTAATGTTAGATATGTGGCTGTCTATTCAGCCAGAAGATGTTAGAAGCCACAGTCATTTTCATTGCTTAACATTTTTCATTGCCTCACAAATGGTTAGACAAATGCAGTTTCCTTGCCTGATTTGACCTTTTGAAAAAGGGAGCTGGGTGGTCTATAAATCTATTTATAGGCAGCCATTTTTCAGGAGTCATTGGGTTCAGTGCATGTTTGTATACCGGTCAAGGAGTATGAAGCCAGGTGCATCCTAATCACCCCTTGATTCCGATGTTTTCACATTCCTGGTTAATAATGCACCCACACAAACTCCTATGCAAAAGTGTACATTAACCCTTTGGGATCTGGGGATATTGGGACCTTGAAAAAGTTTTGACATGGCATAACATTTGTGATTTTTTAAATTTCTTATAATTAATGGCAGAAATCTGACTGCACTGTGTTCAGCACAATCTGGGCTACAGTAGTATGTAATCAGCATGCATGTACAAATTTGTATTTCTGAGAAAACAACATTTATGCCGTAGACTGTAAAAAAGATGGACAACACACATTAACTCTCTTCCACTGAAGAAAAATTAAGCTGCCAATGTCCCAGTTTGCACCGTCATATTGCGCTGATTTAGTGCCAGAGTCTGCGCAAAGTCAATTGCAAGCACACGACCCTGGCCCTTTTTTAATTAGCCTGACTGGTTCAATTTTTGTCTGCTGATTGCCATACAAGAGGCCTGTGTTAAAATAATGTAAATAAAACCCCAATCTCCTCCTGAGATGCCGAAAAAGTCTGTTGGTGCCTCAGTCTACTCAGAGAAGCTGTCAGTCTCAGCTATCAATCATGATATCACACTCACGTTTTTATAGCATGAAAATACATGCCTCTATGTACATTTCTGCTGCACTGTAATTACGTACCGCACTGCATGTTTTGCGGCAGTTTCAAAGTGAAATGTCCAATGAGTGACGCTGAAACCACATTCAACACATGACCGTGGCACCTTTTTATTACATTGGTACAGGTGCGTATTGCTGCTGTTTTTTTTGTTTTGTTTTGTTTTGTTTTTTTGCTGCTGGAGGTACGTATTGTGGCTGTTCCAAATTCAAATATCCAGTGAGTATTCCTAAAGGTTAATGCTCTATAGTGTTGTAAATATCCCCTACACCAAACCCAACCCTAAACCTACCCAATAGTGTTAAAAAATGCAAAAGTGATATCAAAACACATTTGTTGATGTAGCTACGCTTTTTTAACTTCCTAATGTGGATTTGAGCTGTTTTGTCGAATCGCAGTTTCACAGCGTTCGTACCGGAGCTCTTCATCACTCAAGTGCAACGCCATATCACGTGAGCTACCAAGCAAACCTACTGAACTAGAAAAGTCATGCATTTGAAGCTGTATATTGGACAACAATGTTCAAAAATATCAGTATCATCAAAAATACCTTAATTTGTGTTCCGAAGATGAACAAAAGTCTTATGAGTTTTGAATGACATGAGGGTGAGTAATTAATGACAGAATTTTGATTAAGGTACAGAAAACAGAAGCCCAGTAACCACACACATGCATCTTGAAACAGATTTTTAGTTATTTTATCATGCAGCTTTTGTAAACGAAACATAAATACTTCATTATTATTCATTTTTACAGTTCTCCTCTTTTTTTAAAGCCACTAAATGTGTTGAATGTGCTTAGATCAGAACATTTTCTCCAGAAGGTTTATCCTTTCAGTAGTGACAGTTGTAAAGCTCTCTATCGCCCCCATGGACAAACAGTGATGAGGATTAAGTAAGAATATCACTACTGTGACCTTGTAGTGATATTCAAAAGCATATCAACACTGCATTTGTGCATGCATGTGCATGAACTAGTGCAACTAATGTAATAGTACCTTATTAGGCATTCTGTAGCTATAATTATCTTCCAAAATGACCTCTGGTGGAAACATTGAACCCATAAAAATGATAAAAGTTAATCTTTGTGCCAAAGGCTTACATAAGAATGAGTCGCATGTGATGTGATCAACATATGGCGATGCAGTGGTGCATTTGTGGCACAGGACTGACCAGTGGTGATATGGATAAATGGCAGTAAGTTCTGTGATGTCCAAAGGTCATTCACCCCAAGGCCAAGGAACTCTGTGTTCAGCTGCACAGCATCGAAGCACGTACATGCAGGGCAGGGCTTAGAGATGAATAACGGGGTTTGGAGTTTGTATTGTCTGAGCTGGATAAAGGAGGAGCTGTGTAATGTTCTCACTATGTTCTGTACTGTTTAATTAGACAAACTCATCGCCGTGGAATTGAGAGAGATAAAGAAGTAAAAATAAACATTGAGTCTATGGACCTACTTCACACAAGTATAGAAAGATGTGTAAAAGACAGAACTAGGGTAATGATGACATGATGTTCTGTAGGAGCTCATCAGTTCAGGATGAAATAACACACCTGATGAGGGAATGAGGTCAATATCCGTAGGTGCCTCATCCCCTCCTTCTTTCCCCCTTTCTCCCTCTTCTCCTCATTCCTTCGTACCCTTTGATGCTTTTGCTTTTCTCAGTGTAAAGGTCAGAATCTTGCTCCTTGGATTTATGATACTGTTGCCACAGTGGAGCATAAATCCACAGGTGTCATTTAAAGCATTTCTATTATTTTAAGGTGATCTTAAATCGTTTCAATATTTCAGAGACATTATAGCATCTTCTTGGACTTTTTGCCATATCTTTGTATAGACATAAAAAATATCAGCATTTAGAAAAAGAGCTAGTGGCCCTGTAAATGAGATCTTTCTCTCCTCATTGCACACACACAAACACCTTCTCTGCTTTTTTTATCTGCCAGGCGCACTTTTTGTCTCGTTCTTGTTCTGCTTCTTTTCGTACGTTCCTGTGAACAAACATTTGTTTAGTGCAACTTTGAAAGGAGCAGCAAATTAGACCTGCTGGGCTTGTAACACACACACACAGATGCCAAAACACATCAAAGGGGCATTTCATGGATTAATCACAGAGGAAAGACAGTCACATGACCCAAAGCCACCACACGTGCGCGTGAAGGAACCCACGCACAACATATGTAGTACAACCAGTCACATGTAACTGAGACCTGCAGTTCAAGTCAAGTCAGTTTTAATTTACGCAGCGCACATTGTTTCAAATCAGCTTTACAAAAAAATGATTGCTATTAAATTTGATAAAGTGAACACTTAAAATGAAGTCTTTTTCATATTTCAGCTCGATTCTGATTAGTTACAAATGAAAGTTTTTCACAAGTGATTGCTGAAGCCAAACAAAAAGAGTTTTGTGTGAAAAACAACAAAAACATGAAGAGCTCATGCCTTGTTGGAAAGGAGAAAAACGTATGTACCTTGTGGGGGGGGGAGGGCCCCAAGGGTAGGGGGTACGAGAAGTGTTGCGAAGCCTTGGCCATTGGGCTTTGATTACATCTGCTTGAGCATAGTCCCTCCCCTCTCCTGCAGAGTACACTATATATACACACACGCAGTCAGACGGATCTGTTCACTAGCTCTTACTCTCCTACTCTGAGTTGGAACGTGTGAGCTGTGTGTGAGCTCAAGATCGTAGGGAACCGAGTAGGCACATGGTTGCTCATTTGTAAGTGTGATCCCACTTGAGAAAGAGACAGTGACAAACAGAGAGGGAGAGGCAAAAAGAGGGAAAGGTGCCAGTGTCAGCATAAGACAGACAGACAGAAAGCAAAAGAAAAGAAGCAGGGAGAGAGTACAAAGCATTTCCACCTCTAGTACAATGGAAGACTTTGCAGTGTCTTTCTGGATTTACATCGGCGTAATGTCCGTCTTTGTTGGTGGAGCGGTGAAGAAGTTTCTGGCATTCCATATCGGTGCCATGCCCTCAGTGGTGGCATGGCTGGGTGCCACTCTGCTGCTGGAGAGACTGTGTGCCCTGTGCATGCCCGCTGTGCTGGCAAGATTGGTCCTCTGTGTGTCCTGCTGGCTGTACTTTACGTGGGCCACCCCCAAACCCTTCCTGCCAGTTGAAGGCAAGGCAGTCTTCATCACAGGTAAGAAATAGTAGAACAAAAAAAAGATCAGCAAAATTAGAGCATAAAATGAATGGGCACGCGTGTCATAGTTTTAGACTGTGTCTATTTAGTGCTTGTCATTTTTCGTTTTGTTTTTTCTTTTTATTCACTGCTGACTCAGAGGATCATTATGTATTGACCTGAAACGCACGTGAAATGATAAGCAAACAGTTGGAAAATGTAGGTCATTCTGGGTGGATTCTGTTGTGAAAAATTGCCACAATTATACTATGATTGCTGTTGTTTTTGTGTCTGGTGACTCAGTGACTTTAAGAGCTAAAATGAGTACATGTTCCGCCTGTATTGTGACTGAATGAGCAACAAATTTGTACTCTTCTTGTCAGCACGTGGTGTGATTCTACATGGGATGTCCCATATTAATTAGTTTTCCCTATTAGAATCACTTCTACCTCACAAAACATCCTGTGCTCTTATGTTCGAGTGCTGTACTATAACACCTTCTCTGTCTATAAACTCTAGAAAGCTGAACTGGATGTAATGTTCACTTTACTATCAGTACTGACCCATATTTTATGGCAATGACGTAAATGATATCGGTCATGTGTCTTTCTTTTCAAGCTGAGCCAAGTTTGAGTGATATTTGTAAGATAGGTATTCAGATTGTCTGATGTGCTGTGAGGTAACCTCTAAATTGTGTCCTGCCGCTGAACTAGAAAGTACTCCAAGATGATTTGGTATTTTCTTAATTGGCTGAGCTAATCTGATTCTAAGTTAAATGATCTTATGCAACAAAAATGCAGCGTAAGCCATAAATCAAATCAAAGAGCTGCTGTGTTGTACCTGGTGGGTACTTAAAACTCATTTACAGATTAGAGCTCTCTACTTTCTGCACCTTGTGAACTGTTTTTTAAGTGCTCTTTAGAGACCTCTCTAGTTGCAGTAAGTGGGTAAACCACCCCTCTTTCACACTAAGTGCACTGCACATTTTGTCCAATCACAAAGCTTTTAAAACTGCCAGCTGTCTGCGAGAGAAAATGGCTTATGAAACAGATAAAATAATGTTCACATTCAAATCCTAGAAATACATAAACAATAAAAGTTCTCATTAAATGCGTTTGTACGTGTGCATGTATGAGATCTGCAGTCAGCAGCTGTAAAAAAAAAAGAATCTGACCAATACTGTGGAATTGCTAGTTCAGACCTTGTGGAATAAAGGCAATTATGTGTTGATTTATTTGACGGTTAAGCGGTTTTAGAACTCCTGTTTAATCTGGATCATAAGCTCCTTCGGTTGCCGTGTACTTCATTTAAGCACGTATCTTTCTGTTCAGTATGATTTCTTTATCCACTAAAGCCCAAAGCAACCCTAAACAGCTATAAACAATTGCTTGATTGCTAATGATTCAGCCTTTTCTTCAACTGTGAGGCAAACCCTGCAAAAAAATGTGAAGAACTGGGAGGTACGAGTGCAAGATGAACCCTGAGTAACTGATAATGTACTTTATGTACGTATGCACGTGTATAATAAATCGCAATTAAACGTCTGTATGCTGTATTATTATCATTAGTTTTCAGAATGGAAACGTTATGGTGTATTATCCTTCAGACTCCTTGGGTTGGGTGCCGTTAAATATATTTTTTCCCTTAAGCTGCCATGACAAACAGGCATATCCGTTTCCCTTCAGTTGGTTCACTTGGCAGGGCAAAGGGTTAAGTTCAGTCGGTTACTCCAAGGCAGCTTATGTCCCTTTGATGGATGTGGGTTTCTCAGAAAGAACTCATATGGGTTCCTTAAATCCCCCAAAGCTGTCTGCCGTCTATTGGCATGGTAACCATCAACCCAATCAACCCCTTTCGCTGCTTGTTTTAATACACGTACACAAAACCAGCGTGAGCTTCTTCTGAGGCTGGCACAGAGCACACTACTTGATTTTGTTTTCTTCATTTCCTTTCTTTTGTTTCTTTAATACCAGCCAGCATATAATGGTGTCACACTCTGAAGTAATATTTCTGATGGCCGTCATATTTTCTTAAATCACCTTTCTCAAAGTCACTCGTATGCCAAAAAGCAAAAGAAAGTGGAAAACCTGTAAACCTCTTACAAAGCCAGCAGAAAGGCACAGTCAGGGCTTGAATTGCTGTGAGGCAGGGGGTTAAGGTTACAGAATTGGCTGACTACACAAACTAAAGTCGTTAGTTTGGCTAGAGTTGAGCTGGAAAAACGCCTATAGACTGCAAGGCCAGTACACCTTGTACATGTTAATCACCAGCTTTGGGAATATAATGTTAAACTGTAATGTTCACGATGCCAGAACTCCCAACATGTAAACTTCTGTAACCCTGACTCCTAATTAATCGGAGGAGTCTGTTTCTCAAAGAACGTTTCCCTTCTACATAATGAAGCCGGCTTACTTTGATAAAAATGTGTTTATTGTTAAGGAGGATTTCCATAAAATTGCCCAATAAAAAGAACGGCACACACATTTATGTTCTTTGTAAATGAGAAATTCCTCCTTTTATACTACTGCATTGCTAGCTAAGACGTTAGTATTCACATCTCGCTGTCTTTTTCTCAAGTTCACGTTGCCGGTAAATCATGATGACTGAACTAAGCTGTGATTAACACCAGGTTCTAGCATCATGAAGGTGTGAACTTCTAGTGTTAAATAAACACACGCTCTCGTCTCTTCATTTGTCCGCCCTATCATTTGCTTTATGCGACGGTCCTCACTTGAGTTATGAAGCTTCGTCAGGATCAATCAGTTTATAATTTCTTCAGAAACCCGACATTTCTTTGAAAAGTATGACGTCAATCCGGATCTCGAAATGAGCTACTAAGTACCAAGTGACATTAGTCTGTACGTGTGATGAAGGCCAGTGGGAAATCTGATCACTTAGCATGAGGCACATTTATTGTGTTTACATGCTGAGGACAGCAGGAGGAAGCACGATTAATCCCACATCATTCAGAGACCTGAATGCTAGCCCTTCAGGCCTTGCATCTGAGTGTTATATTTAAAAATTAAAAAACGTTTTTGGGCCACTATGTGTGTCTGCCTCATTTCTGCTTCATTGTTTCTGCATCACCCTCACTGTTTCTTGTTTATCTTCTTTTTTTTTTTCTTTACTGAGGCTAGGGAAGTTCCACATATTGCTTCACTGATCAGCACACACTGCCAGTACCGACTGTCCTCCAAGCCCCGTGGGCTTCACGGCGATCACATGCATGTGTGTGTGTGTGTGGGAATTCAGAAGTGGCTCATCAGGGCTCTGGCAGGCCTTCTCCTTACCCAATGTCCCTGGAGCAACTCCAGAATGCAGGCTAGTTGAGTGTGGGATGAGATATGCTAGACCCTAGATGTCTAATAATACCCATATCGATGTTACATAACAGCGCACAGTAAATATTTGGAGGAAGAAGGTAGAGGAGGGGCACCTTTGGATTTCTCGCCATGCCTAGCTGGTCAAGTCACGTGAAGAGGTTAAACAGATAAGAAAGGTTGAAGTGTAGCATCACGGGGGGAGAGTTCAGAGAGGATTCACTTGGCACAGACCTCAGTCTACTCCTCCACGAATTACTTCAGAATTTATTCCTCAGATTTCACTTTGCAGATTATAATTGCAAAAATTTCGATAGAATGCACATAGCACGCATGCAAGTGCATAAGGATTCTAGTTTGTAATTGCATTAGTACTTGTAATCCAAACAGTGTAACAGTGTATTGCTTTGTCAAAAGCACAGTACAGGCATTTTTTCAAGGCATGAATATTCATAGTATGGTGCCGTTTGTCTAAAATTTGGCACATTGGAGCGATCTTGGAAAAACATTAGAACTAATATGCAGATTTCCCTGTGTGATGATCATTTTGGCTTTCACTCGTTTATTTTAAATGGAAAGTACTAATTTTTCCACGCAGTTCTAGCATTACCAAAGAATTAGAATTACCAGAATTAGAATTACTCCGAACCCCTTTTAAGTACCTGCTGGAAAACATGCACCCCTGGCTGAGAAAAACAGACTTGGGCAATACTGCAAAGTAAATAAGTCCAAAGAGTGATGATAAAAAGTTAAATCGAATAATAATCAGCTAAAGTCTGTTAGTTTTGATTCCTGTGTTCTTAGCTCCCCCTTCTCAAGCCCCTTCCTTTTGCAGACTCAGTGTGTTTATTAAAAAAAACTTTGTGTATCTTTTACAGATAACACACTGACAAAGAGGGGTGCACTGACAGATATGGGCATGTCCTCAGAGGACCTTGAGATAACAGCTGACTTAAAATGCAGAGCCGTGATTGTGTTTGATCTCCCTGTACACTGAGTAACTACTGATATCATAACTGGTGAATAATTGTTTGCCACACATTCACAATAGGTGAAAAGTGAGGCCACTGACCTCTGGACGGCCTAAAAAGAAATTTTACGCATCACTGTTTTATTGTTATTATTTTTTTAGGTTTACAACTTTGACCTTCCTGCCAAACAAAAGAGACGCTGTATGGAATAAGTTTAATTTGGATGAAAACAAAATTCCTAACAGTAATTTTTTTTAAAAGAACAAAGATTATAAAAACTGGCAATGCCAGAAAACATTCATTTCTAAAGCCCAGCGGGTTAATTATGTTGTAGACCTCACATTGAGAGAAATATTCATGTCTGTGTATCTATTCATGTCACTTTTGTTTCCAGAATCTGTTGTTCAATTCCAAGAACAACTTGCACATCAGGGGTAGGAAAAGAACAGTCTACTGTTATTCTCCTTTTTTGTCTTCTTTTAGCATTCTTCTGCCTGTTGGGGGTAAAGTTCCTATGGGGTTATGCGTTATCTCTACTCAAATTACCCTCATAAAGATCGGATGTTAGAATTAGATTTTATTAATGTGTCCTTCCCTGCCACCACTTCTGTGTAAATGTGTGTGCGTGACAGATCATGTGCTTGCGTTTGTAACCATGGCTGCATTTGTTTTAAACACACCTTTTAAAAACAGTCCTCGTTTGCATTCTTAACATTTTTGTAATAGAGTTCCCAAACCACAATGTCCTCTGGGACCATAAGGACATTGTCCTCAAAATGAAGGACACTAACGGCAATCTTTCAGGTGTGTAATCTAGTGTGTGATAATCGATAATCGAGTCGTGGTATAGAGATTGATGCGTCATACCGTCATGCAACTTGATGTGGGGTGAAGACTTTATATAATTGTGCTTTTGTTTCCTGTTGTACCGTTCTGCTGAACTTTATAGGTGTTCAGAGATTACAATTGCTTCCTTAGAGTTGTCAATCTTGTTCCATACGAGGAAGTTTCCTAAAACTGGCTTAGGTGTCCAAAAATGAATCCAAAAAAGCTATTAGGGTGATGATAATATTGCTGTTGTGAAGCAAGTGTTTGGATTGGCATAACATTTTCATGTTTCCCTCTGGTCTCTGTAGGTTGCGATTCAGGGTTTGGTAATGCTACAGCAAAGCGGTTAGATGCCATGGGGTTTGAAGTGTTCGCGACCGTATTGAACCTGGATGGAGAGGGAGCCAAGTACTTGCGCAGAGTCTGTTCATCACGCCTCACGCTCCTGCAGGTAGACATCACCCAGCCTCAGCAGATAGAGCAAGCCCTGCTCGACACCAAGGCCAAACTTGGCATGAGAGGTGAGGATTTACTTTTGCACTATGCCAAAAAATACACACACACACACACACACATAATCATAGTCCAACATGTTTGAGCACAATGAACCTGGAATAACCTTGTATGAATGTTTGTATACTCTGAAAACTGCCAGCTGCTCTTGGTTAACCTAAATAAACTTTAAACAGCTTGTGGTATCCATTTACATTTCTGTTGAACCAAATCTTGGAGCCATGCTAAAGCATCAGTGCACCTCATTGAATTAGCTTTAAAGTAAATAAATCAATTCATTTGTGCTTACCGGGCAATGTTTTGTCGGTGCTGTTTATTTTACAAGAAATTCGGTGAAGTGGGGTATCTGTCGGTTTGGATGTGAGCATTTTATTTTATTTTTTTGTTTGTGTGTGACTGACTTGGATGTTTAATCTCAGAGAAAGTGTTGGGAAGAGGAGGGGATAGGGTGGAAGGGTGGTGTATAATTTGGCAGTACATCAAGGGGCTGTTTTATTTTCAAACATACACACCACAGCGCCAGGTGGCTTATGGACCAATCAGAAAAAAACCTGTAATTTTCCATGCTGCTTTTTCAGAACACAAAGTCATGAGTTCAGTATTTTGTTCTTTATTTTCTTCATTTTCGATGTTAAACTAAGGGAAAAGTGAAGACATGTTTGAATGCTCACATCTCATACACTATAAACATTTTCTACCAGTTTCAACTTAAAAACTTAAGTTCAGCAGCTGCCTTAAATTTTTAAGTTAAATCAACTTAAAAGTACAAGTAATTTTAACTCACTACAATAAAATAATTTTAAATGATTTAGGTTGGTTTAACTGATGAGTTGAAATGACTTGTACTTTTAAGTTGATTTAACTTAAAATTTTAAGGCAGCTGCTAAACTTAAGTTTTTAAGTTGAAACTGGTAAAAACTTTCACAGTGTATTTGTGACCCTGCAACACAAATCCAGTCATATGGGTGAATGTTTTTGAAATTGAGATTTATACCTCATCTGAAAGCTGAATAAATAAGAATAAATAAATTCTGGGCAGTAACCCAACTGCTGGGTCAAAACAACCTAATCGCTGGGTATGTCCATGTTTTACCCAGTGCTAGGTTGTATTTAACCCAGGAGTTTTTAGAGTGTATTTGAAAATCTGGAATCTGAGGGTGCAAAAAAATCAAAATCACTTTTTAAGTTGTTCAAATGAAGTTCTTAGCAATGCATATTACTGATCAAAATATATGTTTTGATATATTTACGGTAGGAAATTTACTAAATATTTTCATGGAATATGATCTTTACTTAACATCCTTTTTGGCATACTTTTTCTTTGATTTTTGACATAAAAGAAAAATCGATAATTTTGACCCATACATATGGCTATTGCTACAAATATACCTGTGCTACTTGTTTTGTGGTCCAGGGTCACATTTTGTAAATGTGGGGTTTTTTTGTTTGTTTGTTTTTTTTTCATATACACTCTCAAAAAAAGTTTCCAAAAGGTGGTTTTCACAGTTATAGAAGAACCTTTTTGGGTTCCCCAAACCAGGGAGATATAAATCACATGCTGTCTTCACAAACAATTCTGTGCTGTATCAGCAGATAAAACCCAGATCACTTGATCCCTCTGTACTAAGCCACTCTCTGGTTCTCCAGATGGTCTTCAACAATTAGACAGGGTTGAAAATGTGTGGCAATGTGTTTTGAAGACAAACACATCAAACACATTTATGCACTTAGGTGTCACAAGTTCTTGAAGTTTCTGAAATGTGGTTTATTTATTATTTCCTTACTCCCAGTTCCTGTTAAAAGGAGCATCTGTTAAAAGTAACCTATAATGTATTGCATGTTTTCTTTCCTCTAGATTTGTGGGGGCTTGTTAATAACGCTGGATGGTGTGTGAATATCGGGGATGCTGAGCTCTCCCTCATGTCCAACTTTAGAGGATGCATGGAGGTCAACTTCTTTGGAACGCTCACCGTCACCAGAACCTTCCTGCCGCTTCTCAGACAGTCTAAAGGCCGGATTGTGACAATCTCCAGCCCTTCAGGTACTGTACACGTACACATACACGTGAGCGCTAACCATTCAGCTAGTGCACTTACACAGATATTATCTATCCAAGCCACTCTCCTCAGACTACACCGCTAATAAAAGAGAAAGAAAAGAAAGAGTCAATTAAATTGTACGCAGGGTGACACTTTTATGAGTGTTTTCGGGTTCTTGTTTCAGTGCTAAATCTAATTAGAAGTCACTTTCTCTCTCTCTCTCTCTGCCATCCACATAAAGCTGCCAGTGCTTATAAATGGATCTCTGTCAGTCAGATGTTTATTTTATGCCTTCCATGTGGCTCCATCACACCTAACCAAACACCAATCGGAGCCCAAACTGTAATCCACCTGTTTTCCTTCCTTCTCCAGTGTCCGCTAACAGTTTCAGCTCACTGCTCAAGCTAACGCTGCATGGAATTTAGTCAGTAGGGGAAATCGGTGTACATTTAGTTTTGCCTGGCTCCCCTGATTTTGTCTCCATTTGTTTACTGCCATTGTGCCAAAACAGTGTGATACTATGAGTAACAGCCTGGCGCAGGACGCCGTTGAGTTCTCCGTAAACACTGGCGCACAGCCCTTTCAAATAAAGATGTCTCCGTCGGTGCAGTATCACTGTAGTTTTAGCCGTCATGAGCAGCAGATGCTACTGTCACAATAGAGATGAGCAGTCGCTCTCTCAGAGGGCTCACAGGAGGCTTGTTGTCGTAAATCATCCCGTACATCCATCCAGTGATTTGAACACAAGCACTTTTATTCCACAAAGTCTTGAGGCAAAACCACATGTTTTACTAATCAGCAATTAACCTCCAAAGAGCTGCTTGGTTTTCACTGTTAAACTGACGATTGCCTTGGCTACACTGCCCTTTTTTTTTTTACGGCTTTATTACCCATACAGTGAATGAAACTCCTTCCTTCAAAAACAGCACAATTATACTTCTGGAATGGCAGTGGCAGTCTGTGGCAGTCAGTTAATTAACATGTTCAAAGATGTGCAGTGCTGTAAATTGTGATTAAGATATCTCTATTTAACTTTTTTTTCTTTTATGTTCTGCAGGTGAGCATCCCTTCCCTTGTTTGGCTTCGTATGGGGCTTCGAAAGCTGCTCTGAATCTTTTTATCAACACACTTCGTCATGAGCAGGAGCCATGGGGAGTCAAATTCTCTACCATCCTACCTTCTGCCTTTAAGACAGGTGAATAACATTTTTACAGTGTGAATATATTGTATACTTCCTGTTTGATGATTCACTTATCTGTATACTGCCATTCTCTGTAGTCTCGTCACAGTGGTTATACTGTAGTTTGATCATAAAACACACACTGCTTTGGCAAAATAACCTGATGAAGTGTAAGGCCCTTTATATGGACAGTTTGGCATATAAACTGCAGATGACCTTTTTAACATCTAGTTCAACGAACTGGTTTATAGACTTTGGTTTGTAACGTAATGCAAATTAAAGTACAGGCAAGATGCGAACCCCTTCTAAACACACTACATTATTAAAAATACACTATTATTTTATTATTGATATCACAAGCTATACAACTACATTAAATAAAGACAGAGCTGCTATGTCCTAGTATAAGGGCCCATCAGATATTCTTAGATAAAATGGGTTACATCTTGAGAGAAAACTGCCACGTCAGTTCACATTTAGGCTGTTTATTTACATCTGAACCTCAGGGATCCGTGAGGTTTTGAGTTGACATTCGAGTCCTTCTTTACACACCGACTAAACAGATAGTCCAGCCAAATGCAGGTCTGGAATTACAATATAAATAACTGAATAAATTGTCCCCAGACCCCTGTTTATGTCTCCAATCTGTGCACGTCCCCCACCTTCCTCGGTTCATGTTGCATCATGCTTTCTGCCATTTCCTCACCTTGCAGGACAGAGCACTAACACGGAGTACTGGGAGAAACAGTACAAGAACCTGATCCAGAACTTGCCCCCAAGCCTTCTAGAAGAATATGGGGAAGAATACCTGCTGGAGACCAAGGAGCTCTTCCAGAGTCATGCAAAAACAGCCAATGAGGATCTGAGCCCTGTCATCAACACCATTGTGGAAGCACTCCTCTCTCCTCAACCCCAGGTGCGATACTACGCCGGGCCGGGTTTAACGCTTATGTACTTCATCTGCAGCTACTTACCTTTGAGCATCAGTGACAGGTTCCTCCAGAAACTCTTTGTACAAAAGAAAGTATTGCCTCGTGCCCTTAGGAAACAACAAGACCTGAGCCTCAACGACAATAACAACAGCATAAAGGAGAACATGAATAACAGTAACAACAACAACAACAGCTGCACAAAGATTATTGATTAGTTCTGGTAAAGAGTGTGAAAACATCCTTTAGCACCACTAATGTGATCTACTTATAGAGATTTGTTTCCATTGTGTATGTTTTACTTTACTTTTCTCTTGTCTTCATTTTGTTGTATATATTGTGTAATATTTTGAGGGGATCACTGAAATGCACCAAATTATCTATGGTAAACCCAGTGCTTATAAGGCAGTTGACACTCTTGAGCTTCATGAAGATGCTAATAAAAAAAGAGGTCATGCCCACAGGCCATATTTATAGTGAATACAAATTCTCAGGTGAGGCAAAATCCAAACAGATAACAAGCATAAAGTTTATGTAATTCGCAGAAGGCATAAATTCTAGCCGTTTGACATGGAGACACTGAGTTTGGTGTGAAATTTCAGTTTCGCTAAGGCATGGATGATCATGAACAGCCGAACATCTGATCTGCTCTCTTTTCTTACTGCACTGAGAGGCTGATGATAATGTTATTATGATCAAACCAGGGTCAAATGTGGTCAGAGTGCAACATCAAGTAAATACTGTTGTTTGTGTTTTTTTTAGATAAGTGAGCTGAAATGGTTCCTAAAGTCAGAAATCCTTTTTTAAATGAATTTCACTCCATAGTTTTACATTTGTTATATTTGTTTTTAATTTTTTTCGATGTCACATATTTTGGTGTATGCCATTTCTTTCTTAAATCACTTAAACTGTGAATTTTTTACAAATATGGAAAAGAAAAAAAAAACTGAAAAAACGTAAATTGTTTACTTGATCATTCTTAGAGTATATTAAAGTTGACTTTTTAAATAATCAAACTGTGTGTTTTTGCATTTCCTGTCAGAGAACATGAACAATGGCTGCCTTTAGCTGGTCAAAGATCTTTGTGAATGCTAAATGACCTTCTCTAATCGCTGTACTGAAACCCAGCCACCCACTACTGCTGTGTTAATTAGCAATTGGATGAAGCTATGCTAATTGCAATTTTCAGTTTGTGTAATCAAGCCAGAGTCTTACAAGCCAGATTTGACGGAGCTAAAAAGAATTGTTGATCTTTCAGTGCAATACAGTTTTCAGTAGTAATTTTCCAAAATGTACATTTTAACTGATTTAATATACTAACTAGATCGTTAAATATTTAATTAAATAACCTAATTTGAACTAGAACATTAAAATGTTTTGCATTTTAAAGGGGTTAAGAACTAAGAAACCAAAATTCCCTTGATTTCCCAAAATTCCCTTGATACTTTAACATATAAGAGGTTATTGTACTATAACTCAAAAC
>JAHKKF010494118.1:0-17552 GCA_019740295.1 Labeo calbasu | reverse complement strand
TTGGTCAAGCTTACTTATTTTATGTATTAGAGAAATCTAATACATATGGCGAGCCATCCAAACCTCTGGTCAACCAAATACAGCAAAATCTAACAATTCCCATTTGGGATCGTTTGAAGCCGCATTTAAACTGCATTTTGGAAGTTCAAAATCGGGGCACCATATCAGTCCATTATATGGAGAAAAACTCCTGAAATGTTATCCTCAAAAAACACAATTTCTTTAAGACTGAAGAAAGAAAGACATTAACATCTTGAATGACACAGGGGTGAGTACATTATCTGTAAATTGTTGTTCTGGAAGTCGACTTCTACTTTAATACTGTGTTGTTACCGGAATGATCCACAGCTGTTTTTTTTTTTCTGTTCTGAACAGTTAAACTGCATGCTGTTCTTCAGAAAAATCCTTCAGGTCCCACAAATTCTTTGTTTTTTTTTGGCATGTTTGTGTGTTTGAATCCTTTCCAGCAATGACTGTATCTATTTTTTTACACTGAGGACAACTGAGGGACTCATATGCAACTATTACAGAAGGTTCAAACCCTCACTGATGCTTCAGAAGGAAACACAATGCATTGATTGAGAGCCGGGGTGAAAACTTTTTGAATTTGAAGATCAGGGTAAATTTAACTTATTTTGTCTTTTGGGAAACATGTAAGTATCTACTGTAGCTTCTGAAGGGCAACACTAAATAAAAAGTAGTCCTCAGTGTGAAAAGATGGATCTCAAAATCATGCAGTCATTGTTGGAAAGGGTTCAAATACACAAAAATGCTGAAAAACCAAAGAATTTGTGGGACCTGAAAGGTTTTTCTGAAGAACAGCAGGCAGTTTAGCTGTTCAGGACAAACAAGGGACTCATGAACAACTATCACTAAAAAAAACAGAAAACAGCTGCGAATCATTCAGGTAACAAAACAGTATTAGGAAACAAATGTATGTAAACTTTTAAATGGGGTCATTTTTTAAAAATTCAGCTATTCTCTCTTGTGGACTACATGTAAACATCTTTTATGTGAGGTATCTTATTCAGGTCAGTACTAAATAAACAATAACATGCATTTTGTATGATCCCTTTTATTTTGGTAAAATAATTAACATTTTGCAGATTCTGCAAGGTGTCTGTAAACTTATGACCTCAACCAGTAAAAAACCTTTTTTTAAATTTTTTTTTTGTTGTGTAGCTCCCAGAAGATGCAGCTTCTCATGACGCCATGATGGCCGTGCTGGTAGAGATGGGCTTTGGTGACCGAGCGCTAAATCAGCGTCTGCTACAGAAACACAACCGCAACCTGCTGGATGTGGTAAACGAACTGGTGCAGATGACTGACAACGACTGGTACACAACACGCTACTGAGATGCTGGTCAATTATTTTGTTTCTCTCTTGGGTTTTTTTTTTTTGTTTCTTTCTCTGTGCAATCAGCAGCCCATTCCATGATACAGACTCTTTCGTTCCATTTGGGTTGTAAAGATAGTGTGTGTGAATCTGTCTGCTCCAATGTGTAACAGATAATCATTAGAGAAGCAGTTCATCACCATTATAACTGTGCTTGTTAAAGTTTGTTGTTAGTGGGCATTAATGTTTTCACAAAGATGATCATGGGTAGCTAATGAACACTAATAGGTAATAATTATTATTCCAAAACTATTCAAGAAATATGCCATGCTTTTAATCGAAACTTGATTTGAATAGTGTATTAAACAACAAATCATTCTAATAGTTAAATATAAAAAGCTCTGCAACGTGACTGGATATTTTTAATATTTAGAGTGTTTTGTGCTCCCAGGTTAAGAACAGGTTTTGGAAAAGTGCAATAGATCTGGCTTTGTGTGGACTCTTAATCATCAGCCAAGACCAAATAGACTGATTACTTGTGTCATCTTTATATGGACATAAGATGACAAATTAAATTATTCTTTACCGGAGAAGTCAATATTAAGTTTAGTGTGTGAAATTTTTTTTTCTAGTAATTTTGAACTGTTGTTGCTTATAATACTTGTGGGAATTATTATTATTATTATTATTATTATATTGAAGACCTCTGATTCGTTTCTAAGACGTCCACGAAATAGGGCACATACTGCACTTTGTGAATGCGTTGCCATTTAAATATCTTAAAAATGTAATGGCTTGAAGCAGCAATGCATTTAGTTAAATAGACAGAAATTGACATTGTAGAGTATTTTAATTCTCATGCTTTAAACAGTTAAAGAAGCAAAGGCAATCATGACATATTTAACTCCAATTTTAAATGGTGAGACACATCAAAATGAGGGACTAAAAAAAAGCCTACTGTTGATTCCAAAAAAAAAAATCATGCAAATTATATATATTTTGATAATTAAATAGCTCTTGTATTTAGTGTGATGAAGAATGTATCTCAGCACTTTTCTTCAATGGGAGATTTTGAAACTACCTACTGTCTAGAGTGTGGAAAGCATTCCTTATAAATCATTTAACGTCTCCTGATTTGCTTTTATCCATGAAGCTCTCACAAGTGGTACATCCATCATTTAACTGGCCGATCACCCACTTGATTTTCCAGAGCTAGGGTTTAATATGTGTTAGCACATTCCTTAGGAAAGCCGTAAGTTGGTCTTGGTGCTTGCAGCGATCAGTAGAGTTTCTGGGTGGAACTGTTTGGATCATGTGACTTTAAAGCATAATCATTGGAGACAGATACGCCTCACTCTGTGTTTGATGCCTGAATGGAGTATTCAGTGTCTCTGCATCCAATGTATACATCTGTCTGTAATAAATATCCTGATAAGTCTTACTTTTGCTTTCTTGGTCTTTGATAACAATGCACCATAAAATCCAAAGTATAGGGTACTTTAAAGGAACACTGTTAGCATAGCTTAGCATAGATCGCTGAATCGATTTGACTGTTAGCATCTCGCTCAAAAATGACCAGAGAGTTTCGATATTTTTTCCCTATTTAAAACGTAACTCTTCTGTAGTTACAACGTGTACCAAGACTGACGGAAAAGTTGTAATTTTCTAGGCTTTTGCAACTTTTCACTTTTCGTAATTTGTTTTTGGTCAGCGAGATGCTAACGGTCTAATTAGATTCAATGATCTATGCTAAGCTATGCTAAAAGTGCTACCGCCAGACCCGGAGATCGGCTGAATGGATTTGAAAATGGTAAAACTCAACTGTTTAACTCTGTGTTCCTTTAAACAAAACTATTACACTTTCACATTACACTTAACCCAAAATACAGCCACTGGCACATTTGGAGAGGCTTGTCTTATAAAATAGTTCACACGGCTAAAAAAAACAAACTAGTTTTCCAAAAGTGTGGGAATCTTTTTTTCCCCCATCCATTAACAAATTTGCTGAACAACAGACAAGAACGTTTCAGTGAAACTAAACATTGATTTAGTGTACAATTCATCAGTGTATGTCTTTATTTTAATAGAAGTACATTCTTGCAATACGAGAAAAAAAAACCCCAATATATCAGTGTATATTGACAACATTAGAATTGTTGATTTATTTGCCAAGCATTCTTATTACAATCAGTCCACAATTTACTTGGAGCACCCTCTGAGATTTTATGAATTGCGGTTTAAAAAAAAAAAATAAAAAAAAAAAAGTCTAACTCAGTTTGACTGTTTGGGAAAACCTGTACTATAAACCTGGATTTGATATATGGGCCATTCTGCAGAATCAGAATTGGTGGAAACTGCTGTCCCACAACCAAAAAACATTTAAAAAGCATTTAAGTATTCAAATCTTACACGTTTACTAAGGTCCTTTTATTATTTATTGAAACCCACAATAAGATTTAAAATATTGGTAGGCTTAATATATATAAAAATCATTATTTAGTGGGTACTTGCAATTGGGAGGTGGCTATCCTGAACCTAACCCCTGAATTTCAATTTTAGTCCATTGGCTGAGACTGA
Organism: Labeo calbasu; assembly: GCA_019740295.1. Taxonomy (NCBI): domain Eukaryota; kingdom Metazoa; phylum Chordata; class Actinopteri; order Cypriniformes; family Cyprinidae; genus Labeo; species Labeo calbasu. The sequence continues at coordinate 13,639 of JAHKKF010494118.1, read as the reverse complement.
TTTTAACTACACCCCTACATTTATTATCAGGAAATATTTATGCATCTCTCTCTCTCACAGCTACAAATTGTGAGTAGATAGACCCCATCATTTTGAGGTAAATGTGTTCAAAAGTATGAAAAATCTGTGTGTAACTTTAAAGAATGTCACTACCAAACACCATTTTTGTATAAGCTAAGCACACTTTTCACACTTTTTGGGAGTTATTCCATAACATTTTGTTTTTATACATGTACCACTGTTCAGAACTGTGTTAGCTAAAATTGTGCCAATTAGCATTTTTGAGCTAGGTTTAAAAGTATCTAAAACCGTCACTACTGAAACCGTCATGACCAAAACATTAGGTGAAGTTTCGGTAGTGACATTGTTGTTTTTTTCGGGTGTTCTCACATAAAATTGTCACTACCGTAACAGTCACAAACAAAATATGTCATCACTGGTTCAGTAGTGACAAACAGGAAGACATAATTCCCATATTTTGGGGAAATAAACAAAATTTTAGTACAGTTATGCATTTTTTTTTGTGTGTTTTATTAGTGTTTTAGTATGTAGATTAAAATTTTGTAATGTGATGTGGTCGCTACCAAAACATTACTGTCACTACCAAAAATGTGCTGTCACATTTTTATCTTGTCAAAAAAAAAAAAAAAAAAAAAAAAAAAAAAAAATTATATCGAATTATCAACAAATTTGGGGATGGAACAATTAATCCAAAACTTTCTGAAAATATCAATATGAGAACTAACTGCACAATTACTAGAAATGTGCACCATGGATATTATACAATTTGCATACATACAAAACCTGTGGAAAACCCCAAGACGTTTCCAACTCTGACTTTAAACCAATTATGTAGAATGGCCCACATAGCAAATACAGAGCTAGTCTTGAATGCAGACGAATGTTGTTTAAATATAGAGTCAATCTTATTTAATGCTGACAAATGCAAATGCAGCAAAAGTTTTCATACCCAATTTCCCAATAATCCCATGTTCCAACGGGACAAAAACAGTCACATTACTAGGGAAAGGAATATCTTATTCCAAAAAAACTACCTTAAGTACCTTACCTAAGAGTCTACCTTAGCAAAGAGACTAACATATACAACATGAGGCTTGGACCAACATTAAAAGAGGCACACAATAAGTTCCACTCTAAGTTAATAGAGCTGAGTAAAGAATGTATAAAGGCATTCAGCTCATATCATATATAAATGCTTTTAGTTTATCTAAACGAGTGCCACATTTGATGAAACAACACCAAAAGACAAGTGGTCAAAAGAGATTCACCGTGACCAAAACATTTGATGTTTCAAAAATGTGTAAAAGTGTAGTGTATCTTTGTGGCCGGATCTCTAAGCCACTCTATTCAACATTTAAGGCAACACACAATTCAAACAAAAACATAATTCCCCATAACAATTCCATAACATACATACTTTCAAAATGTAGTTTGTATGCAAAGCTGGGAGACAAGCAGGTTTGTGCTCTACGTTGAATTTCAAGTTTTTTTTTAGACGTTTAACTGGATTTTCTTGTTTTGTTTCTTCCCCTTTCAAACTAAAATACACTTTCAACAGCCGTGAAGGTACACATGCACTCCTCACAGATTAAGAGATATATTACAGCTATTGATGACACATCATGATCATGAATGTAGTGTGCATGGTTGACATACATTACTAATTCTAAATAAAAATTCTAGAAATCTCAAGTTTCATTGGTCTATTCTCCCAAGTAGTTTTCCTTGGACTAAAAGCTGGGAATGTCTTCGCCTTGGCCTGCAGGTAATTTTGCATTGCTAGTGTAAACGGTAAAACCTGATATCTTTCATTATTAAGGAGTAAAAAAAAAGAAACTAAAACTAAAATAGTAATTGCACTTGTAACCCTGAGCTTGTCTACCCTCCAGGCTAAAACATGCAAACCTGCATAATTTCCATTTTGAAAACGATGTATATATAGGAGCCCAAAATTAAGTCAAATAAAATTATATACTCCCTGAATTTTTACCTGCAATAGAACCCTAACATTAATGTCACTTCTTAGGCTTGAAAAACAGCTTCTTAGTAAGCATGGACGCAAAGCAAGGCACCTGTTTTTTGCCTATAGAAGAGCGATCCTTGGAGTTTTCTACACTGCGGTAGGCAACCTTCCTGTTAACAAGCGTCAGAATATCAGTGAACTCCAGTGTTGACCCATAACGCCCCAGGACTTCACACAGATCCTGGATGTACCACGAGCCTCTTACCGTCTCACGATGAGAGTAATATCCTTAAAAGAAAAAGAAAACGGCATGAAGTGACATTACAGGAAAATCAGTGATGTAAACTGCATTTAATCCAGTATGTAAAAGTACACCTTTAACAAACCATGGTCAAACAAAGCACTGACCTTCAGCTACTGAGTAGCACATAATGAAATCTGCTCCCGCTGGAAGGGTGCAGAGCGACCCCACATCTACGACCACTTCGTTGTCCATCTGACTGTCTACTGCATCCATTGGTGTCACAGGATCATCATGTTTGTCACCACGACAAGCCTTATGTTCAAAGAAACACATACATTTACAAGAGGCGTGAAATATTTATTCATACTTCATTACTGTAAAAATGACATTTTGTGGAAGGAGGACAAATTACCTGCAAGATGAAGATCTTGGGTTTACCTACAAGGCTACGGCATTTATCCCCCTTGAACAAATCAGTGATTTCTTTAATTTCAATCTGCCCATCGTTGGCATAGACGTGACCATTTTCCCCGTGACTTAAAAAGACACAGACAAAACAGTCTGCATCTACATGGTTAGCAGCAGCAGCTGAAATTAAAGGAAAACTCTGGATTAAACAGAACCTAAACATTATTTAGACCATGATGTGCCATGCTGTTATGACCTTCTTCCTCAAGTATAATTTTGAAACAGTGTGATGAATTTCACATTTATAAGTATATTAATGTACACTACCAGTCAAAACTTTTAAAGATTTTTTTATGTTTTTTTAAAAGTCTCTTCTGCTCACCAAGTCTCTATTTATTTGATCCAAAGTACAGCAAAAACAGCAAAATTTGGAAATATTTTTTTTATTATTTAAAATAACTGGTTTCTATTTGAATATATTTCAAAATGCAAATTATGCCTGTGATTCCAAAGCTGAATTTTCAGCCTCATTAAAGTCTTTAGTGTCGCATGATCCTTCAGAAATCATTCTAAAAATGCTGATTTGCTGCTAAAGAAACATTTATTTTTATTATTATTATGTTGTAAACAGTCGAGTAAATTTTGTCAGGTTTCTTTGATAGAAAGTTCAGAAGAACAGCATTTATCTGAAATAGAAATCTTTTGTAACATTAAAAATGTCTGTATCATCACTTTAGATCAATTTAAAGCATCTTCGCTAAATAAGAGATCAATTTCTATAATTTCTTATAATATTACAAAAGCGTTTTATTTAAAAAATGCTGATCTCTAAATCTTCCTATTCATCAAAGAATCAAATATACTGTTTTAAATACTCAAAAACTGTTTTTTGAACAGCAAATCAGAATATTAAAATAATTTCTGAAGGAAAATTATGTGACACTGAAAACTGGAATAATGATGCTGAAAATGTAGCTTTGATCACAGGAATACATTACATTTTAAATTATACTCAAATAGAAAAGAGTTACTTTAAATAATAAACATATTTCAAGATTTTACTGTTTTTGCTGTACTTTGGATCAAATAAATGCAGGCTTGGTGAGCAGAAGAGACTTCTTTACAAAAAAACATTAAAAATCTTACTGTTCAAAACCTTCTGACTGGAAGTGAACATATGTTTTTCAAATTGAAAAAAGAGACCATTTTAGTGGTATTTTCTCTGAGGATTTTAACTCTTTAAACTATATATAACAATAAAATCAATGTGTAAATATTGTAAAATAATTATAATCACACACAGACAGACATACATATGTGATTATATTTATAATAATTATAATTAAAAATGTAAATAGTGCCAAAAATGCTGTTGATAAGCAGCTGTGTTTAACTTGGAATATTTGATATTGGCTCCCATTTCTCAAAACATGCATTAAAGAGAAAAATAATGATGCACCTTCTCTGATTATGGACAAAACTTCTTCCCGCTTGTAATCATTATAAGTTTTCACTTCAAAACCCAGCTCTTGAAATCTGAAAACAGATATGAAAATTTACCAAAAATATTAGTTATTGTTCTGTTAATTTAATAATAAGACAAGAATTTTTTTGGTTTGTTGTCAGTTTCTTCATCAATAAACACACTGCAAAACATAGTCATGTTTGTTTGGCAAACACAGATCTCAATGACAGTGGTCTTGTGACGCTGTTACTCTCTGGTGTGTATATATATAGATATATAAGCATTTGAGCACTGTAATTACGACTTTTTGATTATTCTGCCAAATACCTTCCAACAAGGTTCTGCTTGTCTGCCTCTGTGCCAGAGCGGCTGTTCAACCTGAGCTGCCAGTAAAAATGATCATGGTTAAAGATAAGAGCCATTCCTCGCTTCTTGTGGTCCATCTTATACTCCTCATTAGGATCCGGACTGAACACACTGGCAAAGGTGACAAAACATTATATAAATATAAAACAAGAGAAATATAAATGTATAATGAGAGTTGGTTGAATTCAAAACTGTACAGTTTCTACATGGTTACAATGTATCATAAAGGTTTACCTTCGATTATAGCTATCAGTTTCTGTCGTGTTCTCTCTGACTGAAATAAAACAACACAAACCATTAAAATTTGATTTGCAAAGAAGAAAATTAAATACGCAAATATTCAGAGGACCTACTCAAGCTACAAAGATTTAAACCACAGTGAAGATATTGGACTAACTGTGGTCTAATAGGTGAATTAGAAAGAAGACCTAAAGTTCATCGAACATACACTGAGGTCAAGCTTGTATTGTTTGTTGAGCACCTGGTCAGACTGGATTTCAATGGCTTTACAAGTTGTCAAGCATAGCAGAGTTAACAAAGGCAAATTTTATATTTGCACTATACAGATCTGTCTCTCTTCTTCAGTTTGGGTCATACAGGAGTTATAAACTAGATTCAGTTCTACCTGTCTGTCCCGCTAAAGCGCTGTCCTTCTCCACAGTCCCTAAAGAGAACAAAACAACATATTCACTACTTAAATAGCATATGCATTGAGGTATTGAGCTAGACGAGTCCGGTTGTAAATCGTATTTGATGTGTATGGTCGTGAATACTTGTGACTCATGTTTAGACAAATACCACCTACCTCAGGTGGTGGAATAAGGAAATGAAACCTACAGTGTGTCATAAACAACATCAGCTGTCTACAAATGTTTAGTTGCTTTTCTCACAGAATAACTAGATAAACATCTTACCAGATTCATCGCTCTTGACTTGACTTGCCATCGCTGCTTCAACGGAGAGAATCTGGGCGAACTTGCACAAGATTTTGGCAACAAACTAACAACCGCAAACACAGACCTGACTAGTCACCAAACGCAACAGTTAACCTATGAAATAGCAAGAAACGGTAACCAATCACAGGCCACTACAACCTTAAACCAATCACAAGTCGGTAAAATGTCAGCCAATCACGGCGGCCTTTCGAGGTCGAACCTTTGGTCGGACTGGTCGGATTCGTGAAGTTGAAGTTGGTTACAACTTCCGCGTTGAATTCTTTCTTTCTTTCCTTCTATCCTGCGTTCTTCCTTTTTTCTTTCTTTCTTAAAAAACTTTCACAACACAAATAAATAAAAAATAGGCTAATACAATAACCTCTCTTCATTTATTATCATATCCGATTTTTTTCTTAAAATATTATTATAAAAATGAGATTATCATCTATAAAACATTTGAATAGGATTTAAAGAGATTTATAAAGGAATTTAAAGGGATTTAAGGGAGTAAAAAAAAGAAAGAAAACTACAGTTATTGTAAGGAAATGCATTTGAACTAAAAGACAGGATCTATTGTACTGTGACCAAACTATATGACGTGTGAGAAAAGTATAGTTTATCTTTATAACTGGATCTCTAAAAGTCAATCTTTTAAACATTTAAGACATAACATGTAATATTCACAGTGTAAACAAATATTGTAATCCACCATATAATTACATAATCCCATAACTGCTAAAAGATGCTAATAGTGTGTATGCACTGATAGATAAGTTTGTTTGTGCTCTAAGACGATTTTCAAGTTTAACTGCTGTTTTAACTTGAGTTTCCTGCTGTGTTTCTTCCCCTTCCAAACTAAACTACCCTGGAGGTACTTACGCACGTCTTACAGTTGAAGAGATCATGTTTTAGAGCAGGGGTTTTCAACCCTGCATATTTTAAAAGTTTGGAGAAACGTGTCTTTGTTTCGAAAACTCTATGAATGGTTTGGAAAATTGGGCCAAATTAATTATTTATAGTGTGTTAGCAGTCGAGAAAAACTGTAATGACAGATCATGATCATGAGTGTAGTGTTCTGGACTCATGTATAGTACTATAAATTTTCATTTTATTAACTTAAATTTGCCTCCCTTAATTTATCTTTTAGTTTCAGCACAGAGGGTTTGCACTAATAACTGAAAATGTCTTTACCTTGGCCTGCAGGTAATTCAAAACATTTTTTTCATTGCTGCTCTCTGATGCATTGTGGTAAAGTAAACAGTAACTTGAAATACCATTCAACTATTAATGGTTTAAAAATGAAACTAAAACTAAAATACTACTCCCACCCCTCACACAAAAAACTTTCTGCTATTTTAGATTTTCAAAAAATGCACAACAACAAAAAAACAAACAAACATTCTATAAGTTTGTTTCCTCATGGGGGACCAAAAATGTGCCCACATGTACATGGATTTTAGATATTGCCATATACCTGAACCACACACACACACACACATAAACAAATCAGGATGGGACTCAACATCTATAATAGTCTCACGTAGCCAGGCCTTCAGACTGACTGCAGAAGGCTTGAGAAATTTGGCCGCTTCGAATGGCCAAGGTCCACCCAAGAGACCATATGACTGACAGGTAAATCAACCAATCATGTTTTGCTCCGCATCATGTTTAGCAGTGTGGAAATGTCCCAGCAATAACAGACCGAATGTTAAAGAACGCGACACACACGTCTCCCCGAACTCCTAAATAATTTAACCAATCCGATGATGACTTTGAAACTCCTGAAGAGTTTCAAATTTTGTGTGCCATATGCATTAGATGTTCTGCCAATGGCTGGGACTACTATAGTGGTCACTCCACTTCTCAGCCCAAACTTGTCGTCCTTACTTGCAAGGCACATAGCAAAATTTTAAATTGCAACTTTATTGACTTTATTTTGTAGTATGTAGCACACAAATTATACAGGAAGACCACTTGATTCAACTACTACTGACAGTATTATACAAGATACTGTTGCATTTGACATATATAAGTGTCATATAATACACACAATACTATATCTCTTTGTTATCTCAAAGCAATCCTCATTATTAAAAAGACAGTAAGGGCCAAACAATTGTTTTGTTGTCGTTGTCTCTGATTACATATCAGTCACTATCAACTGGATTTTCTTCATTAATATCAAGGCTGCCATATTTCTCTTTGGAGCCTCATTAAGTGTAGTATTTTCCTTAGTATTCATCACAATAGCATTCATAAATGTTCTCATCAGATTTTTCTACCACACTTTTATTCTCAGTAAAGTCTGCATTGACATAGTCCTCTTCAGAGTCATCCATGTCCACATCGACATAGTCCTCTTCAGAGTCATCACAATCCATGTTTTTAGCATAAATTTGTACATTTTCATAATCAGCCTCATCATCCTCTTCATTTTTCTTGTCATAGGATGCACCTGCATATGTATTAGCCGCACCTAGTAACATTGCATAGAGACAAAGTGCATATTTGTTAAAGAAAGTTGTTAATAAACATAGTGTTGACGTAAGATGAAATTTTAAAACTTAAAAGACATAATCTGATGTTTTCATGAAATGCATAGTTACCGTTTCTAAAGGAGCACCTTAAGACAGTTTCCTTGTTCCTTTGCTTTTGTCTTCTCTTCAGCAGAAGGATGATTATAAGGACACACAATAAGAGCAGCACAGCTGACACTGCAGCACCAATGACAGGACGCAGGGAGGCTGAGAGAAACACACGTGTTTGAGTTAAACTTTCATTACCAGCAGTCCAGCTTGTTTTTAGACTCTTACACATCAGTACCTGTGATAGTGATGAGCAGCAGTTCAGAGGCAGATGAACGGAAGGAGCGTGAGGAGACACTGACTTCATAAACACAACTGTAGTTTCCCTCATGTGAGTAATCTGCCTCAGGAAAGGAGAAGGAGGCAGAGTGATTGACAGCTGACTCACTCCTGGTGATGTTTGACCCTCTGAACAGGTGAAAAGAGCCTCCGGGATACTGAGATTCAGTGGAACAGATGATAGTGAAACTGTGGCCCCTGGTGATCACTGGCCCCTGAGACCCCTCAACAAACCATCCATCAGGAGCACTGTGGGAAATGCTGGGCTGCTGCAGGTTCACTAGAAAAAAAAAGCATTTTTATGGTTACAAAGATCCCAAACACTGAATTCAAACAGCATTTGTATTGTATATAGCAAGTGTTTAATATTGTTAGGAGCCAAGTACAAATGTGCTCAGACCCTATGGTTTTTACAAGTTTTCTTCTACTACTATTATATTATAATTCAAGGGGCCAAACACTAAATCACACTGGTACTATTTTCATTTAAAGTAAATTATCAAGAGATAATTATTTTCATGATTTAACTTCCTGTGTTTAGTTCCTCTTTTGCTCCCTTGCTGCCCTGTTTCTTTCCATAGTGATTAATCAGCCTCACCTGTACCTTGTTACCATTTGTCTATATAAACGCTTGTGTTTCAGTTTTTTTTGTTGGTTGGCACAGTTATTTTGTTGGTCTTTACATGTTTTTGTAGTGCTTCTGTGGTTTGTGTTCCCAATTTGGCTTGTCTTTGTTAATGTGGATTCTCTAATAGTGATGGTTAAACAAAGCTGTGTGAAGCACCAAGACTTTCCTCTCAATTGTTTGGCAAAAGGGTTAATTACTTAAAGCAGGGGTGCTCAATCCTGGTCCTGGAGATTGACTTTCCTGCAGAGTTCAGCTCCAACCCTGACCAAACACACCTGAACCAGATAATTAGGAAGCACTTGATAATTACAGACAGGTGTGTTTGATTAGGGTTGGAACTAAACTCTGCAGGAAAGTCGATCTCCAGGAACAGGGTTGGGCACCCCTGACTTAAAGCTTGTCATCACTGTGCATGTTGTGGCCATCTAACCTGATCATAAAAATGAGTAGCACCTACCCATTGACTGTATTTAAAAAAAAAAATCCCAGGTGGCTGGATCCAGTATAGGTCATAGATCCCGCTCAACGTTTCTCAACTCATTTTTTTCCCCCAAAATGTATTTTGTTATTTTTTTAAGTTATCAAGCTGATGTAAGTTCAAGTGTGCTTTTGAAATATGTTTCATTTAGGCAGGGCTCACACTACAGGATTTTTAACCCGATTTTCCCCTCCCAGAATTGACGCAAAAATCGAGCACCTCGATTGGTCCCGATCTTCTGCGCGGATTATCTTGTAATGCCAGACATTCACAGATGGAATCTTGCACGTCCACTGCTATACAGTCCGTTGGATAATGGAGGAAACTGCTTCTTGAGTTTTTGTAGTAACCCTGTCTGTATAATGTGTAGAAAACGTACCACAACCGTAAAGAAAAAAAAAAAAAGCTCAGGAGTGAATAGCTTCAGTTTTGAATGTACTGGGTGAGTGCAGAAAGCCGCTAGCTAACATATGTAAACATTTGTTGCTAAAAGTACGATCTGCTGCGTGAGATCACGTGAGGCGCTCCCTCCATCCATATGACTGCAAAGTATGTGCTTTCTGCAAATGTAATTGTGCAAGTGTAACTGATTCGTATATATATATATATATATATTATTCATATCGGCATGACAGGGAAGTTTCAAGACTGTTTAATATTGTGTGGTAAACAATCACGCAACCTTATCATGCCTTGTTATGCAGTGCATGCAAACAAATTTTTTTTGTTGTGACGTACATATTAGTATGTGACAACAGTGAAACCAATAACGTGTTCTCTTTTGATAACTGACGATAATAGCGCTCTGCTTTCGTCCAAGCTCTTCATGGCTTTAGTAGCGGCGCTCGACCAATCCGCTTGGCTACTTTGGACATATGACTCCCTTTTGCACTCCATTCTTTTTCCAGGCCGGAAAACAATAACAATAAAGTCCGTTGTCTATTTTTTTGTTAGTTAGGTGCACCCAAATTTTTGACCGCATCGCATTTAATCGCCATTTACAATTATTCTAATTCTTTATTTTTGGTCGCACTCTAGAGACCTGACAGTTTTGCTACAGTAACCACAGTATTTGTAGTAAGACTGCAGTAACAACAAATTTACCATGGTTAACACTCTCTCTTTTGGCTTGCTTCCTTTTACCATGGTCAACACTACAGGAACATTATTTCAACCATAGTATTTGTAGCAAAAACCATGGTAATAATAATTAATACTACTACTACTACTACTACTATTTATTATTATTATACATTTTAGACCTTATCTACCCTTAATGCATGTGTACTTGTATGGTACTAGTATGCCCAGTAAAGAGCTAAAATACAAAATTTTACATGCATGACTTTCAAATATAATGTTAAGTAAGTATATTTACTGGTTTTATTATTTTAATAATTTAAAAGATCAGTTTATTTTAGAGGTATCGGTATCGGTATTGATATCGACGATACTTGGCTTGAAAATATCGGTATCGGATCGAAAATAAAATACAAGGTATCGCCCATCTCTAGTGATCACCACAGTTTTAAAAAATGCTGCAAAAATGGGCGTGGTGCACTGCGGAGCAGAGGGGGAAGAGGGGAGAGAGTCAACCTTGGGTTTAGACAGTTAAGACAGTTTCATTTCGCTCCCACTGAGTTAACAATACAAATAAATGCACAGCCATCTATTGCACTCTGCATCGAAAACATATATTTGAATGCACGGTTGCACCTCTATTAACTTTTAAGGCTTATTTTGTGGCGGTTATAATCCTTTTGTTGGGTTGCATCATGGAGTTGTAAAAACCGCTGTTATACTCACTCTGTGAATGAATCGCATTTGTGCCAAACTATTACAAAGCAAACAAAAACAAACACTCTCTTTCAAACCATGAACATTCATCAGTTAATATATGCAATCTCACAGTCTGAATCATCTGTGTCATAGCAAATCAACACACGCTGTCGTGAATAATTCTCATAGGATAAGAACATGCAACCTCGTGAATAATTATGAGGCACCAACGCATCATCGATGTACTATAGTTCGTTGCCACGTCTCAAACGGTGACGTCAGCACAATGTAGATTTTAAACCCGGAACACGAAAATAGCACAAAAAAGCTCAAAATTAACCAGTTTTCTCCATCAATTAAAATGAACGGATGCTAACGTTGTGCAACACAAACACCTCTGCTAAAATCTCAGAAAAAGTAATCTGGGGTTTAATGAACCTTTAATGACTAAAACTTCATCAGCCCGTCACAACAACTGGCCTCACAATATGGCGATATTTCCCATCAGCCACCGTCACGTCACGCCCCCATCCCCTATAATCCTAATAATATCTTGTAACGTGTGATGCGTCACGATTTTCAAATCGTGTAGTGTGTGTATGTTTAAGATTTGAGGGAAGATAATGTGCTAATAATCTGTAAGATTATTCTTATGTGTGTGCTGCAAACAGATTTCATAATCGTTTAGGATTTTAAAACTCCTGTATTGTGAGCCCAGCTTTAGTTATTTGATGCTGTAAAAATGAGAGTGCAATGTCATGATTGACAGCTGCTCTGAGCAAACTGAGGCACCAAAGGACTTTTTTTGTGATGGACGCCTGTCAATAGACAGGTCCAGTTGTGATAGCTTCAGTCTTTTTGACGAATCTGCCTTTTGCCAAACTCGTTCTTATCCCTTTTAATGTCTCAAATCATATCGGAAAAGCATTTACTTTCAGTAAATGGAAAAAATTGAAAAGTTGAAAATAAAGTATCGGGTAGGGTTAGGGTAGGTGTAGGGAGGGCTTTATTGTCCCAATAAGACAGCATCCATTTAATAATTCCAATAAAAATGAGGTTCAGATATTTGCCACTATTTGCAAGAAGTAGTATAAATGGCAGAAATTATTGCTATTTTTACATAGTGTAAATAGAATCTATCACTATTTGCAGTTAGTGTAAATAGCATATCGCTAAGAAAATACTGCTATTTTCACTTAGTTGAAAGGCATCTATTTTCACTTCATGCAAATAGCCACTGCCTAATATATGTGTGATATGATATGTATTAGATTCTGTAGTTTATATCTGATTATATAAATTACTTCTATAAATTACTGCATGTTATGTAGGAAAGGTGCTTTATAAAGTTGACCAATGACAGGACGCAGGGAGGCTGAGAGACACATGTGTTAAACTTTCGCAACCAATAGCCCAGCTTGTTTTTAGACTCTTACACATCAGTACCTGTGATAGTGATGAGCAGCAGTTCAGAGGCAGATGAACGGAAGGAGCGTGAGGAGACACTGACTTCATAAACACAACTGTAGTTTCCCTCATGTGAAATATCTGCCTCAGAAAAGAAGAAGGAGGAGGAGTGACTGACAGCTGACTCACTCCTGATGATACTTGACCCTTTGAACAGATGAAAAGAGCCTCCAGGATACTGAGATTCAGTGGAACAAATGATAGTGAAACTGTAGCCACTGGTGATCACTGGCCCCTGAGACCCCACAACAAACTGTCCATCAGGAGCACTATGGGAAATGCTGGGCTGCTGCAAATTCACTAGAAAATAAGAACAGGTTACAGACACTCAAACAATAAAGGTAACTTCTTTAAATAAATATAAATGACTTCACAATCTTATCAGGATAAAAAATACAGAATGAATTTACTTTCATGCAAATAATGTATCTATAGTCATCTTTAGTCTACATCTATGATGTAGGCAATGAGACTAAATTGAACAGACTCACCCACAGTGAAGTTGACAGTGTTGCTCAAAGGTGACTTGATGTTGTTTTGGTAGGAGTATTGACAGCTGTAGCTGCCCTGATGTGAAACATCCACATTAACAAAGTTGAAAGTCACACTAGATACATGTGTCTGGGAGGATACAGACAAACCATTTCTGAAAAGCTGGAATTTAACATTAACATTGCATCTTGGTTTAGGTGTTGTGCATCTGAACTGGATATTTTCTCCACGAGAAACAACTGCATGTGTGGAGGTCAGGGAGAAGGTCGGCATCTGCAGCTCACCTGCAAAAGAAAAATGTAGTAGAAATTAGAAATGTTGAAAAATTATGAAAAACATGAATCTTAATGTAATGTACTCTGCTCATTTCCTCTCAAAATAATGTGTGAAGATACTTCAGGTTTGACCTACCAGAACAAATAACACCAGCATCTTCCCCATGATTACAGTCATGTTTTCCTAATCCACGGTGTGAACATTGTGTGAGGGTTCCTTCACTTCCTGAGCATTCAACATCATCCAGCCAGAT
>JAHKKF010494113.1:0-13278 GCA_019740295.1 Labeo calbasu | reverse complement strand
TAAATTCCCCTGTAAATCACTTTAAGGAGTCAAATATCACCTCATAATGGGAAGGCAAATTTTTTATCAGATTTTTGGATTATTGTTTAGAATGTGCTTCTAAAATTTTGATTGTTCTACTAAATTTTTTAAATTAGGAGCACAAGTGCTCCTAGCAAGAAAAGTAAGTGTAGAGCCCTGATACTACAAATCTTTTGTCAAATCAAGAATTGAAATCGAGAATCAAAATCGAATCGAATTAAGAACTTGAGAATCGAAATCGAATTGAAACGGAACATCTGAATCTATACCCAGCCCTACTAAATGGTGTTTTTTTTTTAAATTCAAAAAAGGCCAAAAGTTTTCTGTGATTGGTAGGTTTAGGGGTAGGGTTAGTGTAGGATGATAGATTATACAGTTGGTAATAGTAAAACCATTACGCCTATGGAGAGTCCCGTAAACCACATATAAAATCAAAGCTGATACTGTATGCTAATAGATAAAGGAGTCATTATAACATATTACATGCTTTGAATTCCTTATATATAGCTATGTAGTGTTGGATGGGTCGCTCTAGCTCAGAGACTTGAGACTTGACTTGGACGCTAGCTCAAAGACTTGAGACTTGACTTGGACTCTAGCTCAGAGACTTGAGACTTGACTTGGACTCTAGCTCAAAGACTTGTGAGCATCTCTGCTGAGCGCTAAAAAAAAAAAAAAACATACAAGAAACCTTCATCCACTTTTGGATACCTCCGTTGGGCTAATCGCATGCACCTTACAATATTAAAATAATAATTATCCAATTTTAGGCAAAAAAAGTAAACAATTTCAAATATATGAATCCTTTGCTAACTGTTTTCTCCCATTCCTTTTGCTGATCTGGACTTACAAATGCACAGCCAAAGTTTTCAGTTTACACTGAAGAGAAAAGCTGACAAATCGGTTTGCAAGGGTAAGGACATTCCTGATGCAAAGAGCAACACTCGTATTGCCCCTTTAATATATTATATTCTTCATGCTGTTCTGCTGAACTTCATAATGCACCCATTGGTTTGTTTGGATGACAAAATGTTTAAAAAGTTAGTGGGTCTGCTTTAGCTGTATAACAGCACTTGTGAAAGTCACAATGATTGAGACGGCTAATCAAATAAATCAAGGTTGGAAAGATATTAGACATGTCACATTTTTACATCCATGTAATACGTGACCAAAACTCACAGCACTTGCAACTTGAGTTGATGAGGAGCAGTATTTACTGTGAACTGAGCCGCTCTGAAACACTGAAAACACTGGATCTTGAGCTGCTTGTATGTAAATGAACAGTGTCGCACTGTGTGTTCTTAAAATTACATCACTAGATTTACAACTTGATAAATCACACTATACATTTGTATTTATTGTATCAAAAACCATTTACCTCAGTATCTCCAACTGACAGTTTGGACTCTTCAGTCCATCAGAAAGCAGCTTCACTCCAGAATCCTGCAAGTCATTGTTACTCAGATCCAACTCTCTTAGGAGGGAGTTTGAGGATTGTAGAGCTGATGACAAACTCTCACAAGACTGAGCAGTGAGATTACATTCACATAGTCTGTGTAAAGAACAAAACAAACAGTGATATTAATATGTTTATTTGGTAGGGTTTATAATCTGGAGCACAGATGAGTTGTAAAAACCTTTCCCTATTTGTTGGTCACTTTGAGTTATGTTGTGACACATTGGGGTATAACTTGGGAGTCCCAGTCACCTCTGCATTTAAGAGAATAAGTCAAAATAAAGTCAAAAAGTCAAAATAACATCTTTGGAGTTCATCACCCTTCAAACCCGGAAGAATGTGATTTCAATTCCAACACTACCAAACCTTCAAACCATCAAGACGTACATCCGAGACTGCATCCAGACATTTGGTCAACAACTAAGGCAAAGATATGGCATGGTAAGCACTGGCTAATGTGTCTGTGAGCCTAAAGTGGCCCGCAAATGATGCCACAACTGTTGCCCAGTTATCCTCAAATGTATCTGGGCCAGTTTTGGCAAAGATATGGCACAGTAAGCACTGGCTTACTTATTTACATACTTATCACACGTCTGTTGAGGTGACGTGTCCTTCTCACACATAAAAGCATATGACTGTCTCCTTCGGCAGGTAATCCTGTCACAAAATACAGCTCATAGTGTTGAGAAGTTTTTGTGTCCCTTAGCGGCAGCCTTAAAGGAGAAGTCCACTTCCAAAACAAATATTCACATATAACGTACTCACCCCCTTGTCATCCAAGATGTTCATGTCTTTCTTTCTTCGGTTGTAAAGAAATTGTTTTTTGAGGAAATGGACTGATATGGTGCCCCGATTTTGAACTTCCAAAATGCAGTTTAAATGCAGCTTCAA
The DNA here is from genome assembly GCA_019740295.1 of Labeo calbasu. Classification (NCBI taxonomy): domain Eukaryota; kingdom Metazoa; phylum Chordata; class Actinopteri; order Cypriniformes; family Cyprinidae; genus Labeo; species Labeo calbasu. Next base: position 10,910 of record JAHKKF010494113.1, on the reverse strand, counting down.
ACGATCCCAAATGCAGTTGTAAACGATCCCAGGAAGAAGGGTCTTATCTAGCAAAACGATCAGTTATTTTCATTTAAAAAAAAAACAATTTAAATATTTTTTAATCTCAAACGCTCGTCTTGTCTTGCTCTCCCTGAACTCTGTGTATTCTGGCTCAAGACAGTTAGAGTATGTCGAAAAACTCCAATCTTATTTTCTCCCTTAACTTCAAAAATCATTTCAAAATCATCCTACATCGCTGCAGAAGTCTGCAAAGTGAACATGCAAAGAAGATCAAACACCCTTAACAAAAAAGTAAAAACAGCGATATAGGGCGAAAAGTCTTTAATGTAATCCACACAGGTAAATCCACAAAAGGAAGACAGGAACACACATACTCATTGACGAGACCAGACACCAAACATCGAACTGAATAAAACTTATAAAGGTAGGCTTATGATCGACAGACAGGTGCAGGTGATTAACTATTAATGACAATAACAAGGACAAGATCAGGAACACCATATATGGGCACATGAGTGAAAAACCAATACAAAATAATCCAGGGGTGTGACACCCTAACTGTCATGAACCGGAAAAAAACAGTCCAGGCAAAGTAAGACAAGACGAGCGTTTGACATTAAAAAGTATCGAAATTGTATTATTTTTATGAAAATATGGCTGAAAATATTCCTGAAAGACTTTAACCTGCGGGCAGATGAGTACATTATGGTTTAGGCTAGTTTTGACTATCCTTACCCTACCTGAATAATTATAGGGCTAAATGTGTAAGATAAAAGACACACAAATTAACAGTATATACCAGGGGTGGCAAACTCCGGTCCTGGAGAGCCGCAGCCCTGCAGACTTCAGCTCCAATCCTAATGAAAACAGAACTGCCTGTAGCTTCCAAGTAACCCTTCATACCTTGATTAGCTTGTTCAGGTGTGTTTGATTAGGGTTGAAGCAAAACTCTGCAGGGCTGCGGCTCTCCAGGACAGACGTTCGCCACCCCTGGTATATACATATACTAACGAGGCTGTAATTAGAATGGAGGAATGAATTACAGAAAACAGGGGTCACACTTTATATTAGGTGGCCTTAACTACTATGTACTTAGAAAAAAATAAGTGAAATTTACTTAATGTGGTCATATTATATTGCAAAACATGGGTCAACAGTGTATTTATAAATGTAATTACAGAAATTAATTACAGACTAATTTTTTTTTTTTAATTATAAGTACAATGTAAAAACATGTATGCACACAATAAGTGCATTGTACCAAATTAATAATTTAAATGTAACTACATAGCAGTTAAGGCCACCTAAAATAAAGTGGGTATATATATGAAAGTGGGGCTATATATGAAAACAGGTAATCATTTCTGTGTTAGCTGTTTCATTCTTTCCCTGCCAAACACAGAATTTTAATTCATTCAATTAATTTAAATTCATTTAGGCTATTTCTTCCATGACAACTCTTGGAAGTTTTTTTCCATGGTAATGTAAATGATAATGTTAATGTATTTGGTCTTGGTGGAATAGATCTGCTACGCTGCTGCTGCTGAATTGCTGCTGCTGTTGGTTATTGCTGTAGTTGTAGATTATTGCTGATGCTGCAAGCAAGTACAGGAACTTGCTACTGTCAAAGCATATGGCGATACGGTGCTGTGAGTAGAGGTCGACCGATGTATCGGTTTTGCCAATTAATCGTCACCGATAGTTGATTGGCGGCAAAAATCCATACAGATAGTTTTTTCCAGGTTGGGTCCATTGCTGGAGCAGCTGAGAAGGTCTACACTATACAGCAAAATCCCTACAGTCTTTGTTATGCAGCACGAGAGCAGCCTCTAGTGGCGGAAATCACTGACAGAACGTGCCGTTTGTTTAGACGTGTAACACTGTGCGCTGCACAGAGCGGGACACTTCAAAGGTGGATTTAAAACATCGACAACGAAACGGTGCATACAGTATACTGTAGTGTAGTTTTCATGTCATTACTAAGTGATGAATTTGTTGACTAGATGCTGCATTAGTGGAGAAAGGACAGCAGTATACTTTTGCCCGTTTGATCAAATAAAGTCTTTCAGACCGCCGCTCGAATTGAATGTGACGCATCCAGTGTGTGTGATACTGGATAGCTGCGAGTTTTTTAAGATGGTGCTGCACTTTTGCCCGTTGTGTGACTAACATATTTTTATATTTTGAGTAGATAATCACAAATGTTCTAGAATAGAAGCAGTTAAATTGTGAAAGAACACAATATCCATATGTATGTAATTTCAATACTGTGGTCTTTGTGTAGATATTTAAAGATGGCCATCTTTAGCTTGATTGTTGATGTAATTGTAGCACTTCACAATATGAGTCCATTTGTAACATTAAGATTGATAAAAGCTGTAGAATAGAAGTATTGTTCCTTGTTAGAGTGTTAATTTCAGTATTTACTGATATATTTTAAAAAGTTTAGTTGCTTTTGTTTACATTAATGAACAATGAACTAATTGTAATGATCAATATATAATTAATATTAATATTTTTATTCATTTCCAAAGTATGGTTCAGTAGGCAAGGTTTTTTATTTTATTTTATTTTTTTTTTAAGGAGAGCACTATTTATTTTCTGTTCAGTATCCATTTTAAAAACAATTGGTCGATTAATCGGTATCGCCCAGTATCGGTAAAATCCAATATCGGTCGACCTCTAGCTGTGAGTATTTAAGATATACTGCTGCTGCACAAATAACATATAAAATAACCCCCCAACAAAGCTGGCAATAACAAAACAGCTAAATATGCATGCTGCTGTAGCAGGAAAGTGTACTGCTGCTATACAATACTTATCTATGAGAGCCTGAGTCAGCTTTGCTGAATGGCTTAATGCTAGTGGACTACTGCTGTGTGTACCTGATCGTTTCACCAGATAACTTAAACTAGTGACCTAAGTTAAATGTGTTTTTGGGCTAGTGAAACCCAGGTATGTTAACTAGTGGCTTAGCAATGTGAATCTGGTGCTATACCCTTAGGTTTATTCACCTAATGACCTAAATAGCTATGTGTGTCTGAGTCAATTTCTCAAACATACCTAGGTACAAATGCACACTATGTGTGACATTAACAAACAGGAATCACGCTGTAGGCTGATAGATGAAGAAATCCCCAGCAACCACCTGACTCAGGCTCGGGTGTCCTGAGCAAATAGTTTTAAATGAGCCTTTTAAGAGTTGTTGTTTTTTTATGTTTTTTTTTTTTTTGATGGAAATACTTACCTTTAATCTATTAATAAGATAACAAAAGTATTACACCCTGTAGTGGTTGTGTCATGTGCCCAGCAATAATTCTGGCTAAAAAGCAGTTTTTTTGCTCACTATTTTTGATACTAATAATAGTATGCATATTAGTAAGACACTACAGTCACTTTATTTTAATGCAGTGTCTGCTTTGTATGCGACTATGCTGTAATATTATTGCTAACGTGACCGTCTCATTTAACTATACATACTGCTGCTATTTATATTACTTGTGACCAAATAAAATTTGCAACCTAGACACACTTAATTTTACTCTAATAGAGTGTCTACACCAAATGTGAGCTGTTAATGCCATTCACAATGTTGTAGTATGAATTACTGTGTGAACTGCTGCAGTTATATTTCATCAGAATTTGCTAAGCATAATCTACTGCTGCACGAAATCTGCTGTAAACCCTGTTGAATAAGGAAAAGTAATAAAATGCATTCTGCACTTTAAAGAGTTAAAATTATCGTCCGGGCGTGATCACTAAAGTGCTTTCTGCTGTCACTGCTACAGTATATTAGCGATAACAATTTGACTTGCTATGCATGCTGCTGATAATATTATAATTTCTAACCTTGCATATGAATTTGCTATGCATGCCATGCTATAAATTCACAAACAGTGCGATCTGAATAGTTATGCATACTGCCACTAACAGCTACACAAAAGTACTTAGAATTGCTACAGCCTCATTATTAAACAAATGAAACAAATGCAAACAAATATTTATTTTGCTTTGGAGAGTTGACAATCTGCTGTAAACCAGTTATATAAGCAAAAGTAATAAAATGTCTATTCACCTTAAGAGTTTGCTTACCATCCGTGTGTTATCTTATCAGTAAATTTCAAATAACTGAAGTTCTCCCTACTGCCGAGCTAAATGAGCATCATAATTGATTTACTATGCAGATGCTGCTAATATTATTTCTTACATCACATCTGAATTGCTATACATGCTGCTGCTATTAAAATTCACTAAATGTGATCTGAATCGCTAAACATACTGTTGCTACAACTGCACAAAAGTACTTAGAATTGCTATAAGCCTCTTATAAAACAAGCAACAACAATCAAATTAAGCCTGTTTTGCTTTGAAGAGTTTGCAAAGGTACTGTAGCCCTGTTAAATAGCAAATGTGATAAAATGCCTATTTCACTTTAAGGAGCTACTGACCCCATGCAATTTCACTCAAATTCATGCGACTGAAAGTACTATATGCAGTCACTGCTATATTGCAACGATGATAACCTAACTTTCTAAGTATACCGCTGATAATGTTGTTTACCATAGCATCTAAAAACTGCTCTGCATGCTGCTGCTATTAAAATTCGCTAACATGAAACTGAACAGCTATTCATACTGCTACTACAGCTGCACAAGTACTAAGAATTGCTATAAGCTAACAATCAAATAATGCCCATTTCGCTTGCAGAGTTTGCTGAAACTGCTGTAACTGCTACTGAATAACAAAGTAATAAAGTGTGTATTTTGCTTAGAGTGTCCCCTTACTACCCACGTGTAATTTAATGTGACTAAAGTACTTTCTCCTACTGCTATTAAATAAGCAAAATAATTGGTTTGCTAAACATGCTGCTGCTATAAAATAGATAAAATTGCTATCTGAATACCTATGCGTACTGCTGCACAAAAGTACTTAGAATTGCATCTTTATTAAACAAGTAAATGCAATGAAATAATGCCTATTTTACTTAAAGAGTTCACAAAATCTACTGTAGCTCTGTTAATAAGGAAAAGTAATAAAATGCCTATTTCACATTAAAGAGTTACTTACCCGTACATTATCACTGAAAATTGCATGCAACTAAACTTACTGCTGCCGCTGCCGTATTAGCAGCAATAATTTGACCTGCTAGCATGCTGCTAATATTATTTCTAACAGGCATCTGATTAATATCCATACTGCTGCTACAGCTGTACAAGTACTTAGAGTTGTTATAGCTCCTTTATAAATAAACAAAATGCAAATAATTTCTATTTGCTTTAAAGAGTTCATGTATCATCCATGATTAGTCACTGAAACTTCAGCAACTACTGTTTTCCTACTGCTGCCACTAATAAAACTTTTAACTGCTATGCATACAGATATTAATAATTTGCTAATAATGCGATCTGAATTTCTATGGATACTGCTGCTACACTATGAAAGTACTAGAATTGCTGTAAGCCCAGCTGAATAAACATAAGTAAATTCCAGTTTAAAAAGTGCCCTACTAATATGCTACATTATATATGAGCTACTAAACTGAACTGATTATTATTAGCAGTGTCTTTATATTTTAAACAAATTCGTGATTCATTATCTTTAAACTACCACTAAACATGACTTTCATAATAGACTCTTCACTATGGCTGAACCGAAAGTACAAGTGTGGCCCCCATTAAGAGTGAGTGCTCCCTTCTGAAGTGAATCGCAATGTGCCATGAGTACATGTATAAGCGGGTTTATTATTTTCTGTTGCTCATTAGGTTGTTTTGGTTTAGTAAGTTCCCTGATGACAATAAGATGTTTAAGGAAGACACGGGTTCACCTTGACTAAAAACTATGAATAAAACTGTGAAACACTGCTGCAACCGATCCCACAAATTGTGGCGTGCATCTTCTGAAATCAACCCGTTCCCACTTATTATAGATGAGAATGAAATATTAAAAATGAAAAGAAAATATTAAGAACATAAGAGGTTTCGGGCAAACAAAGTAATCCCATTCACTTTACTGTTCCACTTGGCATTGTATTTTCACAAACATGAACTATAAACCGCTGCTGCTGCTGTTATATGAACACAACATGCTTAGTCATTAGTTGCTCCTCTTGCGAATAAGCTGCGCATAATTTTTTCAACTGCATGTTTCCTAGTTTAGAAATGAAACTGGTGAACGCAAAAGCACTAAAATAAGAAGTGAGACCATTTACTTAATTAGATGAGTTTCAAAGGAACTGCCAACCAGCCATTTAAAGGTAAAGGTGCAAACTCATTGGCTGCGTATGCGACCAATCAGCTTGTCCCAAGTGGTATAAGGCTGTGAATATCATCAGTTACATTAACACCTGTCAGCCTGCGCCATCTAGAGTTTCATGAAAGAACTAGACATTTTATTAATCAGAATCGCGGGAAGTGTTTATGTATGTGCGCAGCGCAATGTGATCTCCGACCTCTGTGTGTGTGTGTGTGTGTGTGCGCGCGTTTGGGTGCATCAATTAAAGCAGTGCATGTCAAAACATCTAAAGGGCCCCAAAATCACCTCAGACCCCAGAGGGTTAATATAGATCGGTGATTCAACTGATGTGGAACTACCTGTGCATTAAACGGTTTTACTGTGTACCTGCCAGCCAATCAGAATCTAATATTCAGACAGACCAAGGAAAAAAGGTTTAAATTTGAATAAAATTAAAACTAAAAGAATTTCAAATCACATGAACTGAGAAATTGTACAATTTCATGCACAAAATGAACTAATTTCAAATTTGATGCCTGCTACAGGTCTCAAAATAGTTGTGACGGGGGCATGTTTACCATGGTGTAGCATCTCCTCTTCTTTTCAAAACAGTTTGAAGACGTATGGGCATCGAGGTTATGAGTTTTTGTGTTGGAATTTGGGTCCCATTCTTGCCTGTTATAGGTTTCCAGCTGCTGAAGAGTTTGTGGTCATCTTTGACGTATTTTTCTGTTTAATGATGTGCCAAATGTTCTCTACAGGTGAAAGATCTGGACTGCAGGCAGGACAATTCAGCACACAGACTCTTCTACTATGAAGCCATGCTGTTGTTATAGCTGCAGTATGTGGTTTTGCTTTGTCCTGCTGAAATACACAAGGCCTTCTCTGAAATAGACGTCGTCTGGAGGGGATGTTGCTCTAAAACCTTTACATAGCTTTCAGCATTCATAGTGCCTTCCAAACATGTATGCTGCCCACACCGTACGGACTTATGCACCCCCATACCATCAGAGATGCTGGCTTTTGAACGCTGATAATCTTCAGCCCGGAGGACACTGTGTTCGTAATTTCCAACAAGAATGTTCACATATGGCTTCCTTTTTGCATGATAGAGCTTTAGCTGGCATCAGCAGATGGCACGGTGGATTGTGTTTACTGACAGTGGTTTCTGGAAGTATTTCTGGGCCCATTTAGTAATGTCAATGACAGAATCATGCCTACGAGTGATGTAGTGTCATCTGAAGACCACGGGCATCCAACAAAGGTCTTCGGCCACAGAGATTTCTCCAGTTTCTCTGAATCTTTTGATGATGTTATGCACTGTAGATGATGAGATTTGCAAAGCCTTTGCGATTTGACGTTGAGGAACGTTGTTTTTAAAGTATTTCACAATCTTTTTACGCACTCTTTCACAGATTGGAGAGCCTCTGCCCATCTTTACTTCTGAGAGACTCTACCTCTCTAACACATCCCTTCATAGCTCATCATTACAGACCTGATGTCAACTAACTTAATTAGTCACTGGATGTTCTCTCAGCTGATTCTTTTCAAAATTTCTTGCCTTTTCAGCTCTTTGTTGCCCCCATGCCAACTTTTTTGAGACCTGTAGCAGGCACCAAATTTGAAATGAACTCATTTAGTGGATATAAGTGTAAAATTTATCTGTGTAAACATTTGTTATGTTCTCTAAGTTCTGTTGTGAATAAAACATTGTCTCATGTGACTTGAAAGTTGTTTAGTTTTCATTTTATTCAAATTTAAAAAAGGTTCCAACATTTCCGGAATTCGGGTTGTATAAGTCTCAGGTGTCCCCAGAATGAATCTGTGAACTTTCAACTCAAAATAGCAAAAGAGATCATTTATTACATCATTTTGAAAATGTCTATTTTGAGTGTCTCTTTAAATGCAAATGAGTTGCTGGTCCCCGCCCTCTTTTCCAGAACAGGGTTTTGCCATTACAGATCATTCCTCAGATACTCTGCTAAAAAAAACATCTGTTTGATTTTGATTATCATGTCTATCATGCTGGAATCATGTGTTTTAAAGCCATATTAGTTTAAACTTATTAGTAAAAGCACACACATCTGAAACATGCTCACAGAAAGCGGCTGTCACACGGCACATGAGTACTAAACTAAGATCTTTTTAATATCTTACTGCTTAAACTGTCAAATACACACAAGTTTTATTACAAAAACTGTCTGTTATGTCTGTGAAGGTAAACAGCTGGGAAATAAATTACATGTTTATATTAGATCTGTGTGGCAGCAGCATAATACCCTGCTGAAAAAAACAGCTAAAACCAGCTTAGGCTGGTTGGCTGGTTTTAGCTTGTTTAAGCTGGTTTAAGATGGAAGTAGCTGGAAGTACCTGTCCAACTGACCTAATTACAAATTAATCAGTTTGTTTCACTTACTGACAAGGTTCAATTCAAGGTAAGTTTAGTATCATAGTCAGGTAGGCTAGATGATACAGCTTAAATTATTCTAGTTGTTAATGATAATATATCTGAGAAAAGTCCAAAACAAAATTATTAAAGTGGTTTCACAAATAAATTATAGTATAAAGTACAGCATAAAATCAAGCATAGCACTCAAAAAAATCAGCATAGAACTCAATCAGATTCAATTATTGTCTGAAGAAATACATTCACCATAGTTGTATGACCAAATATAGTCAGCTGTTTTATTTTTACAGCATATTGCTGTAAATTTCAAATCTACAGAGGTGGGATTTTCTCGGTCGACATTCGGGGCAGAAATAATTACGATTCACAACTGTAGTAAGTGATTTATTTCACTTTTAATTCTTCATGTTTGGTAACTGCAGTAGTGTATTAAGGTGTCTACATTCACAGTAACCGCAGATTAACGAATTCTCCGTCCACGGGGCGCGAGGGAGACTTTTGCCGGGTTTAAGATTAACGGGATTAACGTAAACAGCGAGATGTGCGAGTACCTTTGGTAATTTGCTAATTCGCTTATTGTTTGATTGTAATGCTTTTTGCTAAGTTTGGTTTAAAGAATGAGTTAATCCAGCCCATCTTCCTGTCTGGCTTTTTCGCAGCACATATTCACTCCGGAGTAACTTTACCAGGAGACAGACAGAGATTTGGAGTTCATTCAAAGGTTATTGCATTCTAAGAATTTGAATACCTGTCTCTACCAGAAGAGAGACAATTGACGATTTTTTAAGGGAGTGATTCTGATGTCTCAAAAGCTAAAACTAAACATATTGTCTGTTTCCTGACTGATTTGTAGATATTTAAGAGGAACAAAGAAGTCGAAAGGAAAAGTGCCATCTAAAACAACAGGGCAAATGATACAGACCAAACCAGTTGAAGTGCAACTTGGGTTCCACTCTTTTTTGCAAAATGTAAGACATAAACACATTCCAAGATCTCCTTTTTCCTTTTATTATATTATTTTATTATCTGCACTGCTGTTCAATAGTTTGAGATTAGTAAGATTTTTTTTTTTTTTAAATGTTTTTTATGAAATAAGGCTGTGTTTATACTAGTGCATTTTCATTTTAAAACACATAAGTTTTGCTATGGCTACGCATGTTGTTTACACTACTCCGGCATTTTCGATCCTCAAAAACGGAGACTTTTGAAGACACTGCAGACCCATTTTAGTTTGAAAACTCCGGGGTTGAGTTTCAATGTAAACGGACCAAAACAGAGACTTTTGAAAACGATGTCGTGGTTGTCCACATTCTCTCTGTGTATCCTTCATGACTATGTAAACAATAACATCATGCTCATTGTTGTGCCCATAGATAAGTACAGATAGATTCCACATTCAACCGCTCCAAGCACGTAGACGCGTCTGCCATCTAAATAATAGGGAATTTACCTATACACATCTATGGTTGTACCTGCATGAATGTTCATGTGACATATGTTTTCGCTTGTGTAGTGTAGATGGAGATCGTTTCTGAAATGCAGTGAAAACGTTAGTGTAGACAAGGATCGTTTTCATTTTAAAACACCGTTTTAAAATGAAAGCGCACTAGTGTAAACAGGGCCTAAGTCTCTTCTGTTCATCAAAACTAAATTTAATTTATCAAAAATACAGAAAATTAATCATCTAAATTATTTGTGACTGGTGGAAACAAAAGGAGCCTGAAAGAAGAGGGAGAAAAAAGGGGGAGAAACAAGTGGGGCATTACATATCCCAAAAAAATACAAGATATTATAAAAAAAAAGAAAAGAAAAATGAAAATGCATAATATGTTTAGAATTCTGTTATTGATCATCTTCACCATTAATTGTTAATATAGTTTTAGAATTGTAACCATTCCAATTATTTTTTAAATATTTTGTAAATATTTGTTAGAATATAATTTTTTAAAGGGGCTGTAAGATCAAATAAAAATTGTTTTAATTGTTCCTTGTGGTCCTGCAGATTATTAAAAGTAAACTTGGAATTATTTATATTATTTGTCACAACACCCCTTGACAGGAAAATTGGTTCCCAAACTTTTTCTGCTGGGCCCCCCTTTTGCAGAATAAAAAAAATTCAAGCCCCACCCCCACACTGTCAGACCTGTGTGTGCCAATTGGACTGTTTGTATGTGTTTTCCCAGTGTTACCCATATTTGGTCTTCCTGTTCCTGTTCTCATTAGTTACGTCATTGTCTAATCATTTGCACCTGTCTTGTTGTGATTGGTT
>JAHKKF010494111.1:0-11152 GCA_019740295.1 Labeo calbasu | reverse complement strand
CTTTTTATGTAAAATAAACTTTTTTAAAAAACAGCTTTTGTAAGGTTTATTTATACTTTATGTTCTTAGGCATTATTAATGATGACCCAATATGAAAATATAAATGATAATTCACTTGGTTTTAGTTTTCGAATGTTTGAATGAATGAACTTATCAATTTATAAAAAAATATACAAATTTATAAATATAAAAATAAAAAGTTACTTAAAGGAAAAGTTGTTTTTGATCGTACTACGAGGTGGCAACATTCAATCTCATTGTTTCCCCAAATTATGTCAAAACATTTAATGATTCAGAGAGAGTTTGAGAAATCGAGCCGCTCACCCCTCGCCACCCTTCTTCCTCAGAACCGACAGTGAGTGTTCTTCAGGGACCCAACGGCCTGGCGACCGGATTCTCCCAGAGTCCTTACGACCTCCCGCGAAACAGCCACATTCCCAGCCACTACGACATCTTGCCAATGCGCCACAGCCCGACACACACCCCACCCCCTCCAGAGAGCCCCCCGAGCTCCCTGCTGTAGAGCCTACTCCTGCCCCGTCCAAAAACACAGGCGCAAGACTCCAGGACCTCGTTTTTTAAAATCTCGACCTCTCTCTCTCTTTCTCTTCTCATCTCTCTTTGTCTTCAACAATCATTCAAGAACAGATGCATGACATACCAGACATGACACAGGAGGCCCGTATTCCTCTTTCCGTCGAGTAAATGAGGATTGTGGGAAATGGACTGTACATCAAAACAAGAACAGATTTGGACACCAGCGATTATTCATCATCCCTCTCAGAGGAGTTTTATAACAAGCTGTGCATATAACATCAGGAAATACAGACTTTTGGAGGAAATAAAGGGGCATTTGAGATGTTTTCATGGAAACATTCTTAAAAACTAGAGCTCCGCACACTGGAACAGATAATCAATGCGACTCGATGATCCAGAACTTTTCATTTGGAGCTGGCATCGATCTTAAAACCGAGAGCCAGGGGTGACGATGAGAGGACAATCCTCTTTTTTTCCACCCGTCAAAGTGTTTAGTCTGGATTTCAAGGCATTGGTGACAAAGCATGGTTTCAATAATAAGAGTTCTTATTGCAGAAAGATGGTTATTAAAGCATAGTGTGAGATGAGCGAGACCCGATCAGGACTTTATAGTACTGTACATTTATCTACCACTTATAAACCTACACAGAAATATTTATAAAGGTTTATGAGGAGAGCCTGGGTCAAGGTGAGCGACACTGCTCATTTGTGTAACAACCTGGTGCTTTCTACTGTACATAGGAGTTTATGACTGTTGCTATCAATTATTCGAGTGTATGTCTTATGAACGTGGGATTAAGTTGTGTAAGACTTTTTTTAGAGATACAGTATCATGTTTAGTTTTTCTTTGTATGTTTACATTTTTAAAACATCTGTTAGCGGGCCTTGAAGGGTTTTTAATTTATGGTTATGTATTTATGATGTTTATTTATACCTCGTTTGTGCAAGTGATGTTTTTCTTTATAGTGTAAAAGGTAAACATATTTAAAAAGGGAAAAAAGTAGCATGAACAAATGACGATACCCATAGTGAACAATTATTTTCATGTGCTTGTGCTATTCGTGCACAGTATTAATATATAAAGTCGACATTATATGTTAGCTCTTATGTCATAATAGACTCCATGACAGGACGAGACCTCATAATGTGTCCTAAAAAGTACAGTATAAATAGATTTGGAGACGTGTCCCATTCCTTGTGTTTCGGTTTGTTTGATGATTACAGCTTTGCGGCTTTGATTTGAGTTTTGTTCTGAAGTGGCTGCGTTTCCATATAATAGCAATAACATAGTGACAATCATTCATAAATAAAAGAAAAAAAAATAATTTCATCAATCGCACCAGCTCCACGGATCAGTAGTGGTTACTTTAGCACTTTTAAGATTGGTTTTAGAATGCTCAATTTATTTAATGTTTTTACGGTTTAATTGATGCTTGATTTTTTGTTGTAAAAATATATCAGCTAGTGCTGTCAAATGATTAATCGCGATTAATCGCATCCTAAATAAAAGTTTTACATAACGTGTATACTGTGTATATTAATTATGTATATATAAATACACATATATATTGAAAATATTTACATGTATTCACACAATTGATATTCTGTATAAATATATAAACATAACATATTTTTCTTAAATATATCCATGTGTGTGTGAGTATTTACATATACATAGTAAATATACACAGCACACACATATTATGAACACAAAAACTTATTTTGGATGCGATTAATCGCGATTAATCATTTGACAGCACTAATATCTACCTTATTTTTACCGAGCGGGCGCTTCCGGTCAGTGTTGCCAAATCCATGATTTTCCCGCGGAATTAGGTTGTTTTTCCATGTCCACGGGTTGAAGCAACTTGAATAACGTGATATTTAGCCATATGATTATTATTATTATTATTATTTTTCTTTAATGGGGACCCCCTCAAAACGCGATTTGGCTAGTTTTGGACTAGAGTTGAGTAGCAATTGCACAGGTTTTGTTGTAAAAAATCTGGCAACCCTGCCCTGTCATCCGCATCTAGCTGTATAAAACAGCTGGTCCTCCAAATCTGTCGAGAGGACATAACACATACTTCGTTCTCAGTACTAATCGCGTTGTTCGGCAGTCAGTTTTTTGTGTAATAACCACTAAATTGTATTACTGACCGTCCCAAGAAAAGTTCACCTTTACCTTAAAGTTAATATTTTTTACAAAAAAATGATAATTTAACGTTAAAGGTAATCTTGAGCAAATCTATAAATCAGTATATCTTTTTTTACACTGTAAATTATAATGTTGTGATGCCTAAATTCACATGTAACATTTTAAATGATGGACTTTTGTTTTCAGTGTTTTATTTTTAATTCATTTAGAGAATTCAAGATTTTAATATCAGCCAACCATAATGAAAACAATTATCGCCGCATCTGTACGTTACTGAAAGGGATAGTTCACCCAAAAATGACAATTCTATATCATTATTAATTACTCACCCTCATGTCCTTCCAAACACGTTAGGCCTTCGTTCATCTTCGGAACACAATCTAGGATATTTTTTATGAAATCCGAGAGCTTTCTGACCCTCCATAGAAAGCAACGGAACTTCAAGGACCAGAAAAGTAGTAAGAAAATCCATAAAATAGTCTATGTGACATCAGTGGTTCAAACGTATTTTTTTTTTAAGCTACGAGAATACTTTTTGTGCAAAGAAAACAAAAATAACGACTTAATTTATCATTGTCTTCTCTTTTGCGTGTTAACTACAGTACCAAAACTTATGTGTGTGCATTCTACTGCAATGCTCAGCGCATCCGGGTACTACGTCAAAACGCGTCGACTGACAGGGAAGAAATTGTTAAATAAAATCGTTATTTTTGTTTTCTTTGCGCACAAAAAGCATTCCCGTAGCTTTATAACATTACGGTTGAACCACCGATGTCACATGGACTATTTTATGGACGTCCTTACTATCTTTCTGGTCCCTGAACGTGGTAATTACATTGCCGTCTACGCAGGGTCAGAAAGCTCTCGGATTTCATCAAAAATATCTTAATTTGTGTTCAGAAGATGAACGAAGGTCTTACGGGTTTGGAACGACATGAGGGTGAGTAATGACGGAATTTTCATTTTTGGGTGAATTATGTTACATAATGTTAGAATGTTTTGAATAAATCAAGCACTATTACTAACTTTAGAAATTAGGACATAGTGGTCATGCCTTAAGGAACTGAAATAGGAATACAGTAACATGACATAGCAGTGGTTAATGAGGTAATGAAACCGTTTCATTACAACTCAGAGCTTTTAAAGAAAAAGGAATAGATCTCCCCCCAAAAATGAAAATTTGCTTAATTTACTCACCTTCCAGCCATCGGAGATGACAAAAACAGATTTGGAAAAATTTAGCATTACATCCCCTGCTCACCAATGGATCCTCTGCAGTGAATGGGTGACGTCAAAATGAGAGTCCAAACAGCTGATAAAAGTATCATAACCCAAAAGTAATCGAGTCTATCAGTTAACATCTTGTGAAGTGAAAAGCTATGTGTTTGTAAAAAAAATCCACTGACTGACGCATTTTAACTTAAAGCTTTCTCCAGTGCAGAAGTCATCTCATCTGAATTAGGAGAGAAATATGCACAGATCAAGCACTGGTTACAAGCAAAAACAGTTCAAAACAAATACATTGGTGGATGTTGGTGTGAAAGAACAACAGGGAATGGACTTCTCACTGGATGAAGTATCATTATGAATTATTAACATTATTTTGGCCAGAAGTAATGCTAAGTGATGTATTTTCATTTTTGGGGAAACTATTACTTTAAACACACCCACACAAAAACAGTATAAGCCAAGCTTTGAATTAACTACATATTTTATTTGCTCTTTTAAATTGGAATTACAGTGGACAGAGTAATAGTATAATCATAACAATACAAAATAAAATCACAGTACAGTGCAGACGAAAGAAACAAAAAGAAATGAAGTTCTCGAGGCAATACGTGAAAGATCCGACAGTCAGAAAAGTAATATCCGGGTAATCTTACTAGGACACACCAGCTATGTGCAGTGCATGGGCAGGTCATAGTTGTGCCATCTGTACCCTCACATCATTGGCACTGGCCCCCGTTAGCACCAGAGACCCCTGCCTCCAAAGAACAGTCATACAATCAGAGTCAGGGTCCTAAACGAACACAAGCAGACCCGAATCGCGAGGTCTTTTCCTTTCGATGGCGATAAGTACTGTATTACCTCAATGTGCTGCTTATAAGATCTAGAGTTTCTAGGAGACTAAAAACAGTAAAATGACTCACATGCACTTTTGCAGTAATGCCGGTTCAGTCCGATTCACTAATTACATTGCAGCCTTTAAGGGCCTTCGATTCCACCTGGAATGTGTTCCGATACTGTTAAGAATGATCGCAGCAAACTATGTTGTTTCACCTAGGGCTGGGGTAATTAAAGTCAAGGGGATCGATAACCAAAGTGAAATTTCCAGCTTCAGGGTTTGCAGACTAAGATGCTGAGGTCTACAGTATTCCTCCACTCCGAGGTCACCCGCGGTGGCCGTTATATAACATGCATTATTAGTTCAGTCTTTACTGATATTTTATGTCACACTGAGTACGTTTTATTAGACAGCCATTAAGCAAAGACGAGCATCACAGCTTGTGGTAGCTTCCCCATCTGCCGGACTCAGGACGACGACGCTTTTGTAGGCTAAAACACATAATACATTCATAAATTATCACACTGAAGAGTCCCACCGAAGATTAAAGGCTAACAACTCGATTCAAGTGACTACCACAGAATAAATACAAGTCTTAAGTATCGTTAACTGTAGTGGCGGTAAGTCAAAACGGGAGAGAGATATTTTACATTCAGTGCAAAAACAAAAAAAAGAGAAAGTATCCAGTCTATTCCCTAGAGTGCTCTCATGTGATGTGGGCCGTCAGCCGGCCGCTATTCACCGCTGCGTGTTTTTCCTGTTCCGACTTTAACGACAGAGCGTGACCTGCAAAAGTACAATGGGTTCGAGGTTGTGACGAGAAGATAATGTTACGTTTAGAGGAAGTCTCTATTCCCTCGCTTCATACTGAATAGGTCTGTGGTAGTGTTTCAAAGAGAACTTGTGCCTGTTTGCTAAAGTACTTTCCCGTTATTATTGTTTTAACAAAGTGAATTTTGCCTTACGAAGACAGGGCTGGAATACAAAAAAAAAAAAAAAGAAAGTGTATGTTAGACGCACAACTCGGCACGGGTTTTAGCACATGCGTGAAGCGCCCGTACGTGACGTTCCATCAAAAAAGGCACTAAAACCACTATTCTACCTCGAAGCACATGATGGTGAAGAGAAATCAGCGCGGTAGCTATATGCCTTAAGGCCTCTTCCAATGGCCTGTTGGTGAAATCAAAAATGTTATGCGATGTTTCCCGTGCCAAATGCGTGAAGGGACTGTACATGCAACTTGGAAGATGGCTGAAAGGTGAAGACTGTGGTCTTTGGGCCCTAATCGTCATCTAACATCTATCATCTCTCTACAATCACGACATTAAATATAGCAAAACCTCCAATACTGCACGTTTCTCCCCTCCACCCGAGACAAGGGGGCTGCTACTGAAGACATACATGAGCGAAGCTCACACGTTTGCGGATGAAATTATATATTAAGACATTTGAGTGAAGATCGGCACAAATGATTATTAAAATTCTGCAATATAAAAGCCTACCATGGCAGGAAGGAGAAAAACCGACAAAATAAAACAAGCTTAGTCCAGACTGCAGGTGGTGACCCTTTGAGATTCCAGCTTTTGGAACCAGCCTCTGTGCTCAAGCCTAGTTGTGCAGCTGCATCTCAGACCCAAAGCAGTCTTGAAGAGGAGGGGAGGAGGAGGAGGAGGAGGGGGGTGTTGCAGGTGGGTGGTTGGGGGAGGGTACGGAACGAGAACGGGAACGGGACGGGACGACTGCCGCTAGATGCTCTGGCAGCACTGCATCTTTGGTTTATTCTCAGTAGGTTGCACCTGGATGGACACCACGTTGTTGCTAGGTGACATGTCATTGTCTCGGCGGTCAGACATCTGCTTTTGGGATACGATCCGGTAGATTTCTGCAGGATGGAAAGAGATTGCGATGCTGAGACAATGCACAGTGCCAACAGTCCAGGAGCTGGTAATGAACACGGACTTTGTGTTGCCATAAAAGCCTATAAACCCCACATTTATTACGGGATGTCAGGGGCGAACGCAATTATGGCGTCGCAACGGACTGCGATGCTTTTGAAACATTTATTATTTGTTCCTCCTCTGCAGATGCCAGGAGCTGAACAGAGGAGCAACAGAAGACCGAAACTCTCTATTGCAGTCACGTCAGGCTAGAGAAACCTAGGGCTTTTGATGAGTCATTCATAAGGATATGGCCTTCAGCCAATCATTTACAATCTTTCTTTTCCTTTTAGACAAACAGTAGTTTCCTCAAGCCTGTTTAGTGTGTATTTCCTTATTCATGCATTCCTCATTACAAAAAACAAAAGTTTATCATCCTTATCGCACACTCACCAGTCAGGATGGTCTGAAACGCGGTCTCTACGTTGGTGGAATCCAAAGCTGAGGTCTCTAGGAAGGACAGACCGTTTTTCTCTGCAAACATGAGACAACATACATTAACAGTCAAACAAAGTATGCAAAGAAGCCATCGGGATTCCTCAGGAGTTAAAGGTCTACTTGGAAGAGTTTATTGTGGATCTAACCTGCAAATGCGCGTGCTTCGTCGGTGGGCACGGCCCGAAGGTGACGCAAGTCGCTTTTATTGCCCACGAGCATGATGACTATGTTGCTGTCTGCGTGGTCTCTCAGCTCTTTAAGCCAGCGCTCAACATTTTCATAGGTGAGGTGCTTGGCGATGTCATACACTAGAAGGGCCCCAACAGCTCCCCGGTAATACCTATAGACCAACACGAGGATCAAATCAAAAGTTGATTGGAGCATTGAAGAGTATGCTCGATCAGCATGAAATTTAAATTTTAATAATTCAACATTTATTCAAATTAAAATACAAATATTTGTCTTCATAATCATTTATTAAACTGTAATAACTTCTGAAACAATTTTCACTCAGAAATACATGAAATTATGCTAAGATGAGCTGGAAATGCCATTTTGCATTGACGATCTCAACCCTGAGTTATTTCTATAAAAATAACTATAATGCTAACTATATTGCATTTACACCAACTCGCAATAACTTTATCATCATCATAATTCGCAGCAGTTATCTCGTCTGCCATTTTAAAGGCTTAAGCGCTATAAAGTCAGGTGGATTCTGACCATCTCGTTCTTCAACTAGAAAAAAATGTTCTGAAAGTAATTCTATGATATGTTTTTATCGTGATAATTGTGATTTGGATTCCTCTAATCTAAGAACTAGAAATTAGGGATGTAACAGTATTATCAATATCGTTGTATCCCAAAAAACTGTGGGAATTTAAACTTATTCTATAACATAACATAAAAGGTCTTTAAAGTTGTGTTTTGGACCTTTATACTTTGGCACACTATCTATCAAACAAACTAAAACCAAAACCACAATATGGCTTAAACTATTCATCTTCGTTTAGGCGATCAGCTCATGAAACAGTGTTTTCCGTGCCCCTGAACGGCTCAGTTCACAGTGAATGCAGTGAACTCGTTTATTGCATGTGCTGTGAGTTTAGCGCACATTTGGGAACGCAACAGCCACCAGTTAAGCTTTATTTTAGCGGCAGATGATTACAGCATTTTCACTAGATTTGTAGTGAGATGCATTTTTGTAAACCTGTTTTTACCAAACTGGAGTTTTCTATCAAAATAAAAGCTCTACTGTAATTTCCATCAAAATATGAATTGCTGACAGCTAGCGGTTTAATGTTAATGGATAATATTACTATAGCCCAAATTCAAAATATCTTTCAAGTGTAGAAATTAGGAAAGTAGTACTAGCAGTACTAAAACCCCAGTGTGAACGTAATTTAGACACAGTATACCATAAATAAAAAGAGGGCTGAGTCCCCTTTAAAGTTCAGCTCAGGTCAATTCACAAACTTTTTTCTAACTTAAGTTTTCTTAGTTAAGAACATGGGTTGGAGCTCTTAATTTTTAACTCTCAAAGTGCATTAGAAAGAATAATTTAAGTTTAAACTGCACAGTTTTTATTTTTTCCAATTCTTCATGTCTTTTTTTTTTTTTTAAATATTGCAATAAATATCTTACCATGGACATGGATTGAGATATTATTGTATCATGAGATTGTGAAAACGTTACATCCCTAAGAATGAGTTTTAAAACTCATAATTACACTATCATCCTTCGTGTGAATAAGCTTAATCAAAATATGTCAATTGCTATCTGTAACATGAGGAAAAATAAATTTGGTATTTGAAGAGCCTTACGCTGAAGTGATGGCCCGGTAGCGTTCCTGTCCAGCTGTGTCCCAAATCTGAGCTTTCACCGTCTTTCCATCCACCTGAATGCTACGTGTAGCGAACTCCACTCCAATCGTGCTTTTGCTTTCAAGGTTGAATTCATTACGGGTGAAACGAGACAGCAGGTTACTCTTCCCCACACCTGAGTCTCCAATCAGGACCACTTCAAAATAAAACACAGCAGGATTTAATCAGTCATCAGATCAACAACAACCTCTTTTTAAAAGGTTAGTTTACCTAAAATAAAAATCCTGTCATTTATTTACCCTCATGTATTTCCAGACTCATAAGAATTTTCTGCAACATAAATGAAGATATTTTAGTGAAACCTTCTTCTGTTCTGTCCCTCCTTTGAAAGTTTATTCCATTAAAACACTGACAGTTAAGAAACATGCATGTTCTGTGTTTGCTATATTTGATGTACTCTTATGTACATGCATTGATCAGTGTCTAGATATTAATAAAAGCCTAAATTAAATCTGTTCATCACATAAAGCAATTGTGTCTCAAGATCTGGTGTTTGCTATGTCTTCATTAAGTTTGGCTACATGGACTTTTAATGGAGGAACAGAAATCTCTCAGGTTTCATTATGAAATATCCTCATTTGTGTTTCAAAGATAAATGAAAGTCTTGGAGTTTGAATGACATGAGGGTGAACAAATGACAGAATTTAAATTTTTGGGTGCACTATCACTTTAAATAGGAGTGTGAGTGATAAATCAAAGACACTTCTGTCTAAAATAAAATAAAGGAACAAACCTCTTCACATTGGGAAACTGAGTGTTTATGTCACAACCATATGCCACAGTTTGAAAGTGAAGTGCATTTAAATAAGTGGGAAAAAAATGCCATTGTGAGAGAGATGACCATTTTTGGTAACATTGCTGTGACACTAACTTCTTGGAGAATGAGGGCTTACACAAATCTTTTAAATCTTATTTTAAGACATGTACATTGAACATGACTAAACTGCCAGATTAGAGAGGTAGTTTACTACGAATCACATGTCAGCACGTAATTTCCTAACTGATGACACAACAGGAGTGAAATCTCACAAACTGCTGGAACAATGCATTGCAAAGATCACTAAATTGAAAACACAACTTGTTTCCATGACTTATCTCAAGAAGACAAAAATTTCATATGCATTCATAAAGGGAAACACAACGATAAACAACATACGTACGCAAAGAGAGGCCGCGTCACCTGACATCTTATATAGACAATAACAATAAGCTGACACAAAACAGCTATCATTTTTTAAAAGACAGTTCATCCAAAATATCTAAATTCCGTCATTATTTGTGTTGTTCCAAAACAGTGTTACTTTATTTTTGTCGATAAAACACCAAAGGAGATGTTAGGTAGAATGACAGCCTCAACCACCGTTCACTGTACTGAATAAGATATAATGAAAGTGAACGGTGGTTTAAGTTATCCCAAATATCTCCTATGACATCGTCTTCAGAAGAAAGTGCGTTAAATCATACATGCTCGGAAAAACAATCGGGAAAAACAGGCCGTTTCCAATTTCCGCCTGCTCCGTTAAACTCCTCCAGCGACAGTCTCGGCTAACTTCAGCTAGCCGCTTCAAGGTGTGGTCCGATCTACGGTAAACTGAGTTTAATGTAACAACCATCACCCGTTTAGATTCAGTGTGCCACAACAGAGCGACATTTCACATAAACCGACAAATACTAAAATGATACGATTTCACCCGAGGAGCAGGAGTTTGTTTGGGCTGTTCGAAGCCAGCTAGCCGGTTAGCTGGCCTTCAGTGTTTAATATAAAACCACACTAACCAACAATAACCGCGATTATCAAAACCGCTTTAACTTGTTCACTCGAGACAAATGTATTCTGTACTCACCTTTGAACAGGTAGTCATATTCGTCGTCTCGCGTCCCCATCTCGATTAAAACAAAACCGCAAACAATGGAAGAATGTGACGGAAAAGTGGAGCCGACCCGAACCTGTCCTCTCCGCTGCTGCACTGCAGTGTATTTGTGATTAGGCTGTAGCCATGCTAACGGGTTAGCAAGCTGGCGAACCAGTGAGCATCTCCCGAAGTGTTCCGGGTTAGAGCCTTTACTGACTGACAAAATAAAAGCCTAGTTATAATATTAATTTAATTATATTTGGCAGTATTTTTTTTTTTTT